>JAMXBD010004636.1:0-50671 GCA_024138025.1 Combretum micranthum | reverse complement strand
TTCCGAAAGCAATAAGAGATATTAAATGCTTATAAAAATAAATTAAAAATAAATTTCTCAAACTACATACGTTCCGGTATAAACAGAAAATCTCAAGTTTCCAACTTGGCAATACCTAAACCGGAAAGTCATCCGGAAACCCTAACCGGAAATACAATAGCTTAAGTCCGGCAATCTAGCGCCCTAACCCCAGAGGCCGAGGTGTAGTTTTAAATAAGTGGAATAGCTCGTAGTAATATAAGTTTGTTCACAAATATCAGATTGGTAAATTTTTGACCTATCTCGAACCCGTTCGGATACAGACTTCGAAAAGCGTGTCCCGGGACTCGAGATATCAAAAAATATACCATTAGTACCGTTAGACTCGTAATTTCGCGAGATTTCTAAATATATCAGTATATAATTTTTCGGGTTATAAAAGTTACAGTTATAACCTTTTTACCGTTTATTTTCATTTCTACGGTAATTGATTATTCTTTTGCACTATTCATTCATTTCATTACACAATTTTATTATTATTATTATTATTTTTATACCTGGGTTCCTAGTAATCAGTAAACTTCGGGAAACCCAAAAAAAAAAAAAAAATGTTAACCCTAAATCAGTTTAGTTAAAGCGTTATGAGAAAGACCTAGAAACCTGAATCGGCTTTTCCTCGATTTCCAAATAAGAAAACTTTATAAGCAAAATTAATTTTGTATATAGTTCTTGATTATATTTCAAAACCAAGAAAAAGATCAGATTTCGAGAAATTTCAATTCCGGGTCATCCCGAGACCCATTATAGAAAAGCGTGCCCCGAAACTAGAATTTCAAAACTTTCATTATGAGTACTCATTTGAATCGAAATAAAATAAGGATTTCAAAAATATATTTTTCATAATTTTCGGCTTATGAAAAATACATTATAACCTTTTTATTCGTATTCCAATTACTACCGGGAAATCAAATTGTCTTGTCAACTATTCCTCACTATTCAAAAAGTACAACCTATGACTACCTATTAGCTACCCTACAAGTCTAACCCTTACCATCACTCACATCAAACCCATTCTTCCATAACTTTTGTCCCTTAACTTTCTTACACTCTTAACTATTTCACATCAAGTTAAATCAATCAAAACTTTTTCTCCCCCCCTCCATGAAATAGTGCCGGCGGTGAATAGTGCCCCTCCCCATGTCCATTTTGCAAATTTTTTTTTTTATTTAATCTACTCCATTTTACACCTAATCCCATTCCATATTATACTACTTTTTCTCTCTCCTTCCTCATTCACTTTTCCATTTTCACAAAGGAAAAAGCTCTCAAAACACTCTCTTTTCTCTCCTCTCCACTCCCTCTTTTCCTCCTTGGCCGAAACTTTAAGGCTCCCCCACATACACACACAACTTCCATTCTTCTCTTCATCTTCCATCTACCTTCAAGTAAGTAAGCGTTTTACCCTTTCCATCTTTAGATCTTTGTTATGGCTAAGTAATTCTTGGATATTTCAACCAAGTGTCCCCATGATCTCTTAGTATGGACAATGAAATATCAAACAGAATACCGAACCATTACAAAATAGATCTAACCTTTTAGGAGCTTTCATGACAAAAGCTTTATGTTTATCCATCAAAAAGTTTTTGAACTAAAGATCTTTTGTAAAAATATAGTTTTTTATGTTTTCAAAACCTATTTAAGCACTTGAGATAGTAGATCTATCATTTTACTACTCTTATTCATGTAGAGTTTAAGATCTCATTTCATTTTGAGTTTATGTGCATTCATAGTTTTTAATGCTTTGTCCTTAGTATTTAACCTTCCTAGTATGTAGATCTATGGTTAGATAAGTTAACAGAGTCAAAAAGGAAAACGCTTTTTCAAAATATGAACTTGTGTAAATTCGGATCACTTTGAAAACCTAAGTCAAAAACACTTTTATCAACTTCTAAACATAGATTTTATAAGAGAAATGAAGCCTATGGGTAATAGATAATGTATAGTAGTATTTTTCATAGTCTCTAAATGAGTTTTACTAAAGAAAATGTTGAGAAAGAAGAAATAAAGTCCATAGAAGTTTTGAGCTAAAAGTCATGTAGATAAAATTCGAATAATGGATGTAGGGTTAGAAAACACTATTTTTCCAACTTCAAAAATGGTATTTTCTTAAATAAATGAAGTCCTTAGGATATAGGTATAATAAACACTTAAAGTTTTGAGTATAAAATATATTTTTCTCAAAAGAATCAACTTGAAAATGGACTTTTGTAAATTCGGATTTTTGGAAACCCCATAGAAAAGACCCACTTAAAAGTTTATAAATGAAGATTTTATTTAAGAAATAAAGGCCTTAGATATAACTAATATAAGGGTCAAAAAAATTCTTTAAACAAAGTGAGTTTTCCTAAAGAAAAATCCTTAGAAATAGTAGGTGTGACCAAATGTAGCAAAGTTGATTTTTAGACAAAAGCAAAATATAGTGTCTTAAGACAAAGTTTATATAAAATTCTTTAAGTCTAAAAATTATAAGACCTTAGACACTTAAGAGTTCATATCATGACATACATGATAGGAAAAATCATTACCATTGCATTTAGTTTCATTTTACACTTAGGAATCTCAAGAGCATTCATGAAAACCGCATTTTCGGAACCTATGTCACCGCTGTACAGATCTGATCCCTCGTTTCCAAGGCTTAGATATTTTCAAAACTTGATTTAAACTTCGTATTTAGAAAGCTCTTCCGAAGTAGATAGAAATCGATATAAAATTTGCGAGATTCCGAGTTTTAAAATGACCAAGTTATGGCCGTTTTAAGTTGGAATTCCCGCTTAGGACGCGAATTACGAATTTGATAAGTTCGTATGAAGTCGTTGGATTAGTTTGAGTGGAAATACTGATTAGAGTATTTCTTCCTTTTTAGGTTATCCCAAGTTCGACGATTCCTTACCACCGGACTATTATTACTAGAAGACCGGTGATCCAATGGCTAAGTGAGTTTTCTCCTTGTTTTGTTACCTTGATTGTGCTTGTAATTAGTCGCATTAGAATTTTAGGAACAAGATAAAAATCGATGTGATGGGGATGGGATATATGATGAGACTGTGATGAATGTATGCCAAGGAATACTAAAGCATATCGAAACCACGATTTGATTGGATAACTGCATGATTCATATTATTTATGTGTATGATATTGCCTGGTCACTCTAAAGAATGTATAAATATTTTGACCTAAGCAAAAAGTAAATTGATCATGCATCGCATCAGACATATTGCATTTGGTAGCGTGCTACTCCTACGCAGGTCGATCGGTATGGTCCGAGGACTCGTTTAAGTAGGAGACCCGGTTCAGAGCTCATTCTCGGTACTAAGGCGCATGTGGATGCATCCTTGTATGAGCCTAGCCGAGTCGAGTGCTAAGAGCCAGGGCTTGGGGACTAGCAGCGGTCGGTGTAGACTCAATACCATTCCTAACCAAGATAACGGGGGCGTAAATCCGTTCTGTGTGTGGGTTCCGGTTACCCATGCATAATTTGCTTGCTCACGTGTTTGTTCATGCATAGCATATGATTGATTAATAACTTGTTTGTTATGGTACGGAATTAAGGAATTCTCACTAAGCTAGTGTAGCTTATACCCCAATAGTTGTTTAAATGAGCAGGTTATTCCAAGAATGTTAAGTGGGGACCGAGATGGTTGAAGCCGGGAATGACTTCGGGATTCCGGCAAGATATAAGAATGCTTGGAGTTTTTGGCTAAGCTGTACGATTGGCCTTGTAATAGTTTTATGTAGTGGAGTCTTGGGATAAATGTAATTGAAGTTTGATGAACTGTATTTTGAAGTATAGTGTTTTGTATTTGGAGTATAGTGGATTGTATTTCCTTTACATTGTTACTCAATTGTATCAACTTAAAATGTATCATTCCGATTTGTCTCCTTTATGTGTTAGACGCCTTGTACATAGTATGGAAGCCTTCGCGTGACTGAGGTGGTCATTCTTAGGCTTTAATATTGTGTACGGCGGACTGCCACGTTTAGGGTCCTTCGGGCGTGACAGTGTCCTTCCTCAAATGCCGGCGGTGTGGATCTAGCGTTAAATACTTAGGCTCTGTGATGTTTCAACGCCGCCTTTAATGCCGGCGGCGTTGCCTTCTAGTTTGCCGGCGTACGCTTTCATCCCTCTCAACGCCGGCGGCGTTTGGCCTAAATTCACCGGTGTTTGTGCTTTTCATTGCCAATTCACCAATTCTTCATGTTTCCTTGTTGCTAATTTCCATTTTCATTCCTGACCTGATTCCGAACAAATGACACAAAACTAAATATTAATTCCTTTGCTTTTATAATAATTAACACAAATAAGTATCAATTCAGAGATGAAAATTATATCAATTTTCTGAGTTTATCAATTTCCCCACACTTGAACTTTTGCTTGTCCTCAAGCAAAACAATTTAAATACTGAAATCTGACTTTTTAATCAAAACTTGCTTCTCAATCTCATGACTTGCAATACAATGCCTCTAGCTCTAACCAAACTTAACTTATGTGATTGCTTACTTGAATTGAAATTAATTAGCTAATCTAGACCAAACAAACTTTAATCCCAATGTTTAACTTAAGCTATAACTTTTCGACAATGTCTAATTAGTCCACAAAGGAAAAATAATCATTTCAACTTCATCAACCTTTTAACTCAAGTTAACTCTTAGCAACACAAGGTATAAGCATGTGGTATCTACCATTTCCCTAGATTTTTCCATAGTCAAAGTCTTTTAATTCACTAATATGTGCATTTCAATTGCAGAGGGGAGGTTTTTGCCTCCATCTTGACTTTTCCTCTGGACGGGGTGTAGCCCGTATCTTTTCAAGCTCATTAGCCATATTACACCATTTAGTTAGAGTGAAATCCTTGAGTCGGCACATCCCGGGCTCATCACCCAAGTGACCAGGTTTTAAAGGGACCCCAGAGAACTCTCATTCACCTTATTCTAAATGTAAATACTCCTGACTCAATTACTTGAATCAATTGAGTAATGGCTCTATTTGTTTTTACTACTCAATGCACTTTTTCACAATTTTTAACTCTGATTCCCGGATCACTAAGTTAATAGCTTCATCTACCTCTTCTACCAAGTGTTACAAAGATTAATTAAACGTTAAAAGAATATTTGAGAAGTAAACCTGATCATTTTTTACAATAGGACTCAGACATTTATATAAGTTTTATTTCCTAGGTTAAACAGAAGGTAAGTTTGTCAATTAGAGATTTATCTACTTAATTTTAACTAAGTAAGCCAATCACATGGTTTAGTGAGCACGGCATCTTACAAGTCAAAAATTTCTTTTGTTTTATGTTTCAGATTTCCCAAAAAAATTTTGCCTGAATTGCAAATTTGTTTTCTTCTTGAGGACATGCATTATATATGTCGACATCCAAATGCAAGTGTGTGAAACCTATGAATTCTTATATATTGACTTCATATTTCTAGTATTCATACAATTACAAAACAACATGCCAAGTCAACATATAGTTAAACCCATAATATATTTCATTTTCATCTCAGCCTAATCTCCCTTCCCCATACTTAAAACCGAACAGTGTCCTCACTGTTTGTTCTAATTAACAAATAAAAGGCCGAAAGAACTAAATAAAAGCATTTGGAACTTCCCTGTTTTCCTTTCCTTGTTCAGCATTCCCAATGGAGTTTTGAATTTGCAGAGATTACTTTAAAGACCTGTCTCTCATCAAAGAAACATACATGACAGATATAAAAAAAAACATAATAACACAAAACATATATACAGACCAAGTGAGTTTAAGAAAAGAAGTCTACCCAAAAATGGGTGCTTAAGTACAGAAATAAGATTTAAATGAAATTCCCCAAAAAGTTAAAGCTAGCAGGAACTCTAGCTTTCAGGTTCAGTGCTGGACTCGCTTTCATCAGATGAAGTAGAATACTTCATCGCTTCACCTGCAGATGGATTAATACAAGAAAACGCAGATTTCAACATGACATCAATGAGCGTCTAAATTTCTTGTTCTTTCTCTTTTCGCTAAGAAAATCCTCCTGCAATTCTCTCAGTTCATATCCCAATCTAGCTAGGGTATATCCAGCTGAAGTCGACCCTGGTTGAGAGGAAGGTGGAACCTGTGGCTGAGGAGGGGGTGGAGCTGAGGATGAAGATGGTCTGTCTCCCTGTGGAATGTCAAACTGGGGCTCAATAACTGCAATCGCCTGAATATCTTGTACCCCCTGGGTACCTTAACCAAACCCCAAGCTCTAAATGGCCCAGAAGATATCTTTTTGCTGCCACTTTGATATCATTTGACAATTCCTTGAAAACCCCCATGCCTTGAGTAGCTGAGTGATATATCCCCCACAGAAGATATAATTGGTCCTGGTGTCTTCAGCTTGTCTCAGCAAAAAATTAGCCACTTCACAGCCCAAATCCAATGGATCTCTTAATAAGGCTATACAAACATATCATATCTGAAGTGCTTAACTTACTATGACTTGTCTTTCGACAAGTCAAAGTATGAGCCAGAATATGATGAAGAAGTTTGTGCTCTAACTTCTTAAAAGACGAGTTGATCGATTTTGAAGGCTCAAATGGATCAGTCCTTGGATGTATCAATTCAAACCAGAATTGCTCCATGGTGACATCAGGAGGCCACGTTGTCGGAAGAGCAGTTCTCCCTCATTCTGATAGTAGCCAAGGTAGACTCCTATCTTCCTTAATGGCACTTTTTTAACTTCCCCATATATCTGAAAGATTATATGGGTATCCCCTTGATCATCTTCATCATCATCATCTTCTCTACCATATCTCATAGTAGAAAGGAATTCAATGGTGATCTTCTTGTAAGCCGGTTCTCTCATATCAAAGACTTTGAACCATCGCTTGTCCTCAACTACATTTTGTAATGTCATGCATTCCATAATCCTCTAAGACAGGCCAGTCCAAAAAATGACTGTTATGAAACTCCTTTTTCATAAGTCTCTCTTTTCTTTCTTGTGCATACAGTTGACTAGACAAGACATTCCTTACTTGACTAGTAGTAGCTGTTCTTTGTTTCTTCTTTGGAGCCATATCTGTAACAATACATAGCACAGTCCAAACATATTACAAGATAGCACATTGGACAATAACAACTAATATGTGCATATAAACCAGATAATTTTTTATTTGATGTAATCTATTCATTGGTATTGATAATACAGTTAAGCATAAATTACACCAAATGATTGCCAACTTTTCAATTTTTCCATCTTTCTCTCTCTCTCTTTTTTTTTTTTTTTTTTTTTGAGAACGTCGGCAAATTAATCTTAAAAATGTCGGCGTAGCTATCTGGCGTTGCTAGCCGGCATAGGCACACAGCGTAGGGTAACCGTTGGGGCTTTGTTTCAAACACTCGATGAATAGTGAAAATGGTTTTTGATTCAAAACTTTAGATTAAAAATTAAACTTGACACTTGATTGCATATTTCCATAATCACAATTAATCAAAAACCCCCAATTTGTCTACACAAACCCTAATTTCGACGGTTACAAACCTAATCATAAACCCCCAATCAATCCATGCATTGATTTAATAATAAAGCTAATGAACACGAAATCAATGCCTAACCAACAACAACTCATCAGATTATTGAACACACATTCAACCAAACATCTACATTATTGTCTAAACGATAGATTTGAACATTTTAAAAGATAAAAAGATCAAATAATGAGATGAAATACCTTGTGATCTTGAGGAGTATTGATGTGAGCCTTGATGATGGATTGATTTAAAAATCAAGAGAGAAATAGAAACCAAAAGAAAAAGAAGGATTTCGGTAGGAGAACTTGAGAGCACAAATGAAAGAGAAAGACTAGGGATTTTAATCCCTTTACATGCATGGGATTAGCATTTAATGCGCACATAAACCAAACGCCGGCTAAAATTTAAACAACGCCGGCGGCGTTGTTGACAGCAAATGCCGGCGTTAGAAAAATTGAATCTGGCCTTGATGGGCTCTTTGGGAACGCCGGTGAATAAATCCCACGCTGGCGGCGTTGGAACTTTGTATTTGCCAGTGTTAAGAAATGGCTTTCTGGTAGTACTCCCAAACATCAACGCCGGCGGCGTTGACTGCTGTTTTGCCGGCGTTAAGGATTGATGCTTCTGCATTCCAAGCTTCACTTCGAACGCCGGCGGCGTTCAATCATCATTTGCCGGTGTTCAATTCCTACACTGCCAAAATTTTGCCGGTGTTCTTTCTCCAGACTTCAGCGTTGGAAGACTCATCTGTTATATGACTTCCCATTTTTCTCACAAATCTTCAACATACTAAACACCAACTTCATCAACTCACTTGACTGTACCTGAAACAACTTAACACACAACACACAATTATATATATATATATATATTACACACAAAGCACAACAACAACCATGGGTTGCCTCCCATGCAGCGCTTAGAGTTTAAAGTCGCTTAGCCCGACTTGCCAATGCTTCACTTATTGCCTTCACTGATGAAGGTGGTTCTACTTTCTCTAATGTCTCCCTCATAGTAGTGCTTGAGTAAATGTCCATTGACTTTAAAAGTTCGATTATCTTGGGTTTTCAACTCAATTGCACCATAAGGGAAAACACGGATAACTTCAAAAGGTCCCGACCACCTTGATCTAACTTTCCTGGGAACAACTTGAGACGTGCATTGTATAACAACACTTGTCTCCTGGTGAAAATTCTTTCTTCAAAATGTTTCTATCATGCCACTGTTTGGTACGCTCTTTATAAATTCGAGCACTCTCATATGCTTCATTTCTCCACTCATCCAACTGATTTAATTGAAGCATTCTTGTCTCCCCTGCAGCTTTTCCATCAAAATTGAGGAATTTTATAGCCCAATAAGCCTTATGCTCAAGTTCAACAGGCAAATGACACGATTTACCATAAACTAACTTGTAAGGAGACATTCCAATAGGTGTTTTAAAAGCAGTTCTATATGCCCATAATGCATCATCCAGTTTTAAAGACCATCCTTTCGTGATGCATTAATTGTCTTTTCCAAAATCCTTTTAATTTCTCTATTGGAAATCTCAACTTGACCACTTGTTTGGGGGTGATATGGGGTAGCTACTTTATGACAACTCCATATTTAGCTAAAAGCTTGTCAAATTGTTTATTGCAAAAATGAGTACCCCCATCACTTATAATTGCCCTAGGTACCCCAAATCTGGTGAAAATATTCTTTTTCAAAAATTTTGTTACTACTCGAGCATCATTGGTTTGCAAAGCAATAGCTTCAACCCATTTAGATACATAATCCACTGCTACAAGTATGTATTTATTTGAAAAAGATGATGGAAATGGACCCATGAAGTCAATTCCCCATACATCAAAAAGTTCAATCACCAGAATGTTGTTTAATGGTAACTCGTGTTTTCTAGAAATGTTGCCTGATCTTTGACATTGAGCACACACTTTGATGAAATTTTTACAATCATGAAATAACTTGGGCCAATAAAATCCACAAGATAGTACTTTAGCTGCAGTCCTTTCAACTCCAAAATGACCTCCTGCCTCTCTAGCATGACAATGTTCAATTATACTCATTTGCTCAATCTCGGGTACACATCGTCTAATTATTTGATCAGCACATGTTTTAAAAAGATATGGTTCGTCCCAAAAATAAAACTTTACATCATGTAAAAATTTTTTTCTCTGTTGAAAAGACAAACCATATGGTATAATTCCACTGACCAAATAATTAACTATATCGGCATACCATGGTAATCCTTGGATATCTATTGCATGCAACTGCTCATCAGGAAATTTTTCATTAATAGGCAAGTTTGATTCATCATTTTGCAAACGTGATAAGTGATCAGCTACCACATTATCAGCTCCTTTTTTATCTTTAATTTCTAAATCAAACTCTTGCAATAGTAATATCCAACGGATTAACCTAGGCTTAGCATCAGACTTAGCAAATAAATATCTAAGAGCAGCATGATCAGTGTATACTATCACCTTAGAACCGGCCGGAATTTATCACAAGCAAAAATCACAGCTAGCAACTCCTTCTCAGTAGTTGCATAATTCCTTTGTGCCTCATTCAAAGTTCTACTTGCATAGTAGATAGTATGAAAAATCTTACCTCGCCTTTGTCCCAATACTGCTCCCACAGTAATCACTGGCATCACACATCAGCTCAAAAGGAAGCTCCCAATCTGGTGCTATGATCACCGGAGCAGTGACGAGCTTCTCCTTCAAAAGTTCAAATGCCTGCACACATTTATCATAAAAACAAACACAGCATCTTTCTCAAGTAGATTACACAAAGGTCGGGAAATCTTAGAGAAATCCTTAATGAACCGTCTATAAAAACCCGCATGTCCTAGAAACTTCTAACTCCTTTGACATTTGTTGGTGGGGGTAGTTTCTCTATGATTTCAACCTTTGCCTTATCTACTTCAATCCCTCTTTCTGACACTTTGTGCCCTAAAACGATTCCCTCTTGCACCATAAAATGGCACTTCTCCCAATTTAAAATCAAGTTGGTCTCTTTGCATCTTTGTAAAACTTTGGCTAAATTTTCTAGACAAGCATCAAATGATTTTCCAAAAACCGAAAAATCATCCATAAATATCTCAATAAAATTCTCAAGCATGTCAGAAAAAATAGCCATCATGCACCTTTGGAAGGTAGCCGGTGCATTGCAAAGGCCAAAAGGCATTCTCCTAAAGGCAAAAGTGCCATAAGGACAAGTAAAAGTAGTTTTTTCTTGATCAGCAGGGGCAATCGGGATTTGATTGTATCCCGAATACCCATCAAGAAAACAATAAAATGAATGCCCTGACAATTTTTCAACCATTTGATCAATAAATGGGAGTGGGAAATGGTCTTTTCTAGTGGCATCATTTAGCTTCCTATAATCTATGCAAACTCTCCACCCAGACACTGTCCTAGTAGGGATCAATTCATTCGCCTCATTCCTCACTACAGTCATACCACCTTTCTTAGGTACTACATGGACAGGGCTAACCCACTTACTATCTGAAATAGGGTAGATCATTCCTGCATCTAAAAGCTTAAGTACCTCTTTTTTCACTACTTCCTTAAGGGTAGGATTCAATCGCCTCTGTGGTTGCACTGTAGGCTTGCACTCTTCTTCCATCAAGATTCTATGAGTGCAAATCAAAGGACTAATTCCTTTGATATCAGCAATCGTCCAGCCTATTGCCTCTCTATGTTCTCTTAAAACTTCAACAACTTCTCCTCCTGATTTTCTGTCAAAAACGATGAAACAATTACAGGTAAAGTTTCATCATGACCCAAATAAGCATACCTTAGGTGATCAGGTAATGGCTTTAACTCTAAATTGGAGGCTGTGTCAAGGAAGGAACCTGTTTCTTCTCACTTGTTCCAAGTTCCTCATACATTCTAACCCGAATTTCAGACACTTCCTCACAATCTACTTCTTTCTCCTCATCACTCCAGTCATCAAACTCTCTCAAAACCGACTCCACGGTCTCAATTCCTACTTCATCCCAAATTCATTTGTAAGCTCCTCTATAACATCAATATTAAAACAGGTTCTTTTCTCATCAAATTTATGCATAGCATCATATACATTAAATGTAACCTGTTCATCCATAACACGTAGAGTAAGCTTACCTTGCTCAACATCGATTAAAGCCTTACCTGTAGCCAAGAATGGTCTCCCCAAGATCATGGGCACCTCTCTATCTTCCTCCATTTCCAGGACTATGAAGTCCACAGGAAATATGAATTTGTCCACCTTACTAGCACATTTTCTACAATACCCTTAGGGTATTTGATACTCCGATCAGCCAATTGCAAGGTCACATGGGTTTCCTTGCATTCTCCCATTCCTAGTCTCCTGAAAATAGAGAAAGGCATTAAATTTATACTTGCACCAGAATCAATTAGCACTTTATCGAAATAAATATTACCAATAGTGCAAGGTACAGTGAAACTTCCCTGATCTTTTTGCTTTGTAGGCAAGCCTTGATTTTGCTGAAGTATCATTGAGCACTCTCCTGTTAAAACAACCGGTTCATTTCCATCTATCCTCCTCTTCTTGGATAGCAATTCCTTAATGAACTTAGCATAAGAGGGCATCTCTTGAATGGCCTCCAAGAAAGGAATATTAATCTGTAAATTCTTAAACACATCTAAGAACTTAGCGAATTGCTCATCCAACTTCTGCTGCTTCAACCTTCCTGGAAAAGGCACTGGAGGAACATAAGGCTTCACACTAGGTGAAATTAACATCGGTTCCTCAAGCTTTCTTTTTCCTTTATCTCTTATCTGCACCTCCTCTTTCTCTTCCACCAAACCATTTGGGTTTTCCACCTCCTTACCACTCCTAAGAGTAATAGCATTCACTCCTTTTGGATTCCTCAGTCTTGCTGGGTAGTGACCCTGAAGGTCTACTACTTATCTGCTGAGAAATTGACTTATTTGCCCTTGAAGATCCCGAATAGTGGCTTGTTGATTATTAATCAACGTCTCAGTCTTCTGCATGAAAGTTTTCATCAGATCTTCAACCGAAGAATGGTTCTGTTGTTGCTGATGTGGATGTTGAGGTGGTGGTGGTGGTAAAGCATTCCTCACTGGACCTTGAATCATCGGACCTTGTCTTTGAAATCCAGGTGGTCGATAGACATTATTCTCATTCCTCCATGAGAAATTCGGATGATTGGCCCATCCTGGATTGTAAGTGTTTGTATAAGGTCCTTGATTTCCTCTTTGAAAATTCCCCACATAATTCATTTGCTCTCCACTAGCTGAAGTTGGTGAATGTGTTTGAGGACAATCATGGAATGAATGTGAACCTGAACAAATCTCACAACACAAAACTTGGTTAGGAATAATAGAACTTGAAGTAGTGAGCTTACTTACTTGATTTGCCAAAGCCGAAATCTGAGTTGTAAGTTGAGACATGGCCTCATTATCTTGCACAGCTGCTACCTTAAGTTTAGTCCTCTCACAACTCCAATTGTGAGCACTTGAAGCCATTTCTTCTATCAAAGAGCTAGCTTCATCATAGCTCTTACCCATTAATGCTCCTCCTGCAGCAGCGTCTACAAGTGATCTCAAAGTTTCATCCAAACTCAGATAAATATCTCAATGAGGAGATTATCAGGTAGTCCATGATGAGGACATTTCCTGATAGCTTCCTTGTATCTTTCCCATCCTTCATACAAGGATTCACCATGAAATTTTGTAAAGTTGGTGATCTCATTCCTCAACCTAGCTGTCCTAGCCGGTGGGAAAAATCTCCTCAAAAACTTGTTTGACAAATCTGTCCAATTAGTGATGGACTCCTGGGGTAATGAATTGAACCAAGCCAAAGCCTTGTCCCTTAATGAAAAAGGAAATAGCTGCAACCGTATTGCTCATCTGTAACACCATTCATCTTGATGGTGTTGCAATACTGAAGGAATTTAGCAAGATGATCATCAGGTGTCTCATTTGGATATCCTCCAAATTGATGAGCTTCTACCATCTGAATTAGTCCTGGCTTGATTTCAAAGTTGTTGGCTTGAACTGTTGGTCTTCTAATGGGATTTCCAGACACAGTTGGTACTGTGTAATCCCTTAATGCCCTGGCAGGGCTTGGATTTGATTATTGTTGTTTTCACCTTCTGCCATCCTTTCTTTGTCCTTGTTCTCTTTGTCTGTTCACTTTTCTTAATGAACGTGTACGTTCAATCTCAAGATTGAGGGGTAGAAGTTCCCTACTTCTACTCCTGTGCATACAACCTGAAAAGAACACAGACAACAAACCAAACCGTAAAATGAGCCTAAATTACTAACAGAACTAAAATTGTTTAATATTAATCTTTCCCCGGCAACGGCGCCAAAAACTTGATCCGCTTGAAATGTTTAATATTTTAAAACCAATTCTCCAGCAAGTGTACTGGGTCGATCAAGTAATAAAGTGATGAATGAGTATCGATCCCACGAGGAAAGTTTAATTACTAAACATTATTAGTTCATTTCAATATTTAGGCCAAGAGAAATCAAATCTTTATATAAATATTACTATAATATCTACACTATGCAATGTCTAGTATTTACTAATTCTACTCACACAAGTCTTAACAAGTAAGGTTAGTGGGATTAGATAAAATCCTATTTTCTCCAATCATGTTGAACTCGGGTTATTAAAATTGTTAGAGTTCATGCATATCCATGTGAATCTACCAAGATTGACAAATTCTAAAAATGAATTTGAAAACCTTTTTCTACCTAAAACACTCAATAGCTTCACGACTGAGCATTTTGACAGATTCAATATGTGCAACTAAGAGTTTCCCAAATCTGAGTTGACTCATTGTCCTAAATCAAGAAATTACAGAATTCCTTCTTTAAAACTTATATTTAAAACAATGTTTGAGCAGTAATGATAGACTCTACTAGGATTAAAAACTCTCTTGCCATCGCATACTTGAATTTTTCACCCAAATATAAATTCAAACGAAATTAAAGTCTTTGCCAAGATACCCAATTCATTCAAACTTGAATTCATCCGAATTTTAAGTTATTAGTTTGAATTTAACAAGGATTTACATCATTCTTACAACCCAATAACACTAGTTCAACAATCACTTCAGAAAATCAAGGATTTCACCATTTCCCACCGTTCAAATTTAGCTAATAACCATTTCTACTCTATCTAACAAGATACTAATAACAACTATGAATATTCATCATGAAATGTAAATAACAAAGCAAGTGAAGAAGAAATTACCAGTAATTCGAGAAAACAAACCGTACAAATTGTAACTAAGATCCTTGTTAGCAAATTCTACTCAATCTACGAACAAATAGAACAAATTTGATGAAGATCCAAGTACATCTCTATTTCTACTTCTATCTCTCTCTCAACTCTGGGTGCACATGAAAATGGAAACATAATGTACAAGTTCTTTCTCTTCCTCAAAGCATGTAAAATACATGCTTTTGTGTTAACTGTGTGTAACTTCTGCATCCAACGTCGGCGGCGTTCAATCAAGCGCTAAGGATTTGTAAACTGATGGTCTTCAACGCCGCCTTTGAATGCCCGGAGTACTCCTAATTTAATTTGCTGGCATTGTATTCAAATTCAAGTACTGTGTCCTTCCTCAAACGCCGGCGATGTTGGATCTAGTGTTAAATACTTAGGCTCTGTGATGTTTCAACGCCGCCAATTAATGCCGGTGGCGTTGCCTTCTAGTTTGCCGGCGTACGCTTTCATCCCTCTCAACGCTGGCGGCGTTTGGCCTAAATTCAACCGGTGTTTGTGCTTTTCATTGCCGATTCACACAATTCTTCATGTTTCCTTGTTGCCAATTCCATTTTCATTCCTGACCTGATTCCGAACAAATGACACAAAAACTAATATTAATTCCTTTGCTTATATAAATAAAAACAATAAGTATCATTCATAGATGAAAATTATATCAATTTTCTGAGTTTATCAGTGATGTACGCCTTGTATATGATATGAAGCTTTGCATGACTAAGGTAGTCATTCCTAGGCTTTAGTATTGTATACGGCGGACTGCCACGTTTAGGGTACCTCTCGGGGCGTGACCCCCCCCCCCCCCCCCCCCCCCTCCCCCTCTCTTCACTCTTAATTATTTTCTTTTCAATTAATTTAATTACATTTAATTTTTACTCCAAAACTCTATAAATATCCTCTTCCTCCTTCATTATTTCACACAACTCATTTTACTACAAAAACTCTCTCAAATTCACTACACAAATACTCTCCATAAATATTTCTCTACCAAAACTCTCTTTAACCAAATACTCATAAAAATCCTCCTCTACATAAATATCTCCTATTTTCTACTACTTACATAATATCTCATTCATCTATCATCTTCATACCACATAAACACTTTAGGTAAAACTTTTTCCAACCATTTATTTTATCCATTTCGTGCAACTTAATATGACTATGGAATTGTTTTGAAACTCACAAGAGTAGTAAAAGCAATAACATGTTCATATTTTGTTCTTACACATGAAATTTGTCACACCCCGAAGGGTGCTCTAAACGTGGCAGTCCGCCGTACACAATATTAAAGCCTAGGAATGACTACCTCAGTCACACGACGGCTTCTATACTATGTATAAGGCGTCTAACACATAGAGGAGACACATCGGAGTGATACATTTTATATTGATATAACTTAAGTAACAATGTAAAGGAAATACAATTTACTATACTTCAATTACAATTCATCAAAAGATTTCACTACATAAAACTATTACAAAGCAATTCACAAAACGTAGCTAATATCTTCAAGTATTCTTACTTCCTGCCGGAATCCCGAAGTCTTATTCGGCTCTAACCATCTTGGTTCCCAGGTAGCATTCTCTCGTTAACTTGTTTATTCAAATATCTATTGGGGTATAAGCTACACTAGCTTAGTGAGAGTTCCCTTAATTTCATACCATAACAAGCAAGTTATAAATCATCCATATGCTATGCATGAACAAACACATGAGCAGACAATTATGTATGGGTATCCGGACCCCGTACACAGAACGGATTTACGCCCTCCGTATCTAGTTTTAGGGATGGTATTGAAGGTCTACACGACCTACTGCTAGTCCCCAAGCCCCCCAGCTCATAGCAATCAACTCGGCTAGGCTCATACATGGGATGCATCCCTGGTGCGCTTTAGTTCCCTATGAATGAACTTTGATATCGGGTCTTATCTCCAAACGTGACGTCGGACCATTCCGATCTTCTTGCGTAGGAGTAGCATGCTACCAAATGCAACTTAACCGATGCGATGCATGACCAATTTATTTTTGCTTAGGTCAAATTATTCATACATTCTTTAGAATGACCAACCAATATCATGCACATAAACAAAAATAATATGAACAGTGCAATTATCCAATCGATTCATGGTTTCGATATGCTTTAGTATTCTTTGGCATACATACATCAAAGTCTCATTATCTATCCCATCCCATTCATATTGGTATTTATCTTGTTCCTATAATTCTAACGCAACTAGCTACAACTACAAACAACGTAACAAAATAAGAGGAAAACTCATATGTCCATTGGACTCCGGTCTTTTAATCGTACTAGTTGGGTGGCAACGAATCCTTGAAAGCAAAGACACCTAAGGAAAGAAATACCCAAATGAGTATTTCAACTCAAAACTAATCTATTCTATCTCATACATACTATCAAATTCGTAATTCTCGTCCCAAGCGGGAATTCCAACTTAAAACGGCCATAACTCGGTTATTTTAACTCAGAATTTAGCAAATTCTATCTACTTCGAAAGATCTATCTAATTATAATATCATATTTAAGTTTGAAAACTTTTAAGCTTCAAAAAGATCTGATAAGTTCATATTAGTAGCAAAAACAATTTAAAAAAATTGATTTTGTGAAAGTTTATGAAGTTTCTACTATTCAAAACAAGTATTCATGCAATATGAACAAGTTACTATCATAAATGATATGTCATGAGATATATATGTGCATGTTCTTGATGATATTGAATGAAAGAAATTTTTAGAAAACTTGTTCTTTGTAAGACTATATGAAAAATCATCTTAGAAAGGCTAGTCTTGTAGTCTTGATAATCTCGCTTGTTTTTAGAAAAATTCCTTAAAGAAAATCTATGTATTCTTGTTAAAATTAAGTCCTCATTATGTATATTCCTTAAGGACTTTGTTTTTCAATAAAAATTCTAATTTTATACTTTGTAAACATGTTTTTAAATATGGTTCATCCCAAAATCCGAATTTGTAAAAATTATTCTTGTGGTGATTCCTTTAAGTAAACTCATTTGATACTTAGAAACTTAAGGATAAACCATACCTAGCCACTAAGGACATCATTTCTTTAATAAAACTTCTATTTTGAGTTTGGAAAGTAAGTGTTTTCATGCCATTACTCCATTATTACGAATTTCTTAAAATGACGAGCAACTCAAATTTTCCTACTTTATTTCTATTCCTTGTTTTACATATTTTTCTTAGCAAATCCCATCTCAACTTATAAAAATCATTACTTGATGATATCTATGACCTATACACTTCATTTTTCATATAAAACACAAGTTTTGGAGTTGATGAAAATGGTTTTTAACGCATGGTCTTGAAACCATCCGAATTTCACAAGGTTAAGATAAAACTCAAAATTTATACTTCGTAGTAGATCTACCATTTACTTATAAAAAACATATCCTATTGATACCTATTCCATAAGCCTTTCATTTTTTAAACAAATCCTTCATTTTGGTGTTGAAAAATGGGTTTCCAAAATTGATTTTGGTTAAGATCCGAATTTAAAAAATTTATTTTTGGACATATTTTTTAATAAAATCCATCTAAACTTATGAAAATTCATCCCTTATATATCCTATCTTAAGAGCCTTCTATATCTTGAATAAAAACTTCATTTTTCAGTTGGAAAACATGTTTTTAAGTTATGTCTTTGTCTAGATCCGAAAATAGAATTTTGTTTTGAAAAATAATCTTTGAAAATCACCTTTGAACCATATAAAATGAAGTCTTGATGATATATACCCATTAAGCCTTCATCATTTCAAGTAAAACTTCCATTTTGACACTTAGAAAGTGGTTTTTAAATATGTGTCTTGCCTAGATACGATTTTCACCATTTTTGTTTGAGTTCAAAACCAAGATCTACACTTACTATGGATATAAATATAAAAGAAATCCATGGTAGTAAACTATAAACTCATAGATCTAAACATAAACATAATCAAAGTTACATAAAAGTTAGATCTATAAAATATAATCATTGCTAGCAAGAAAATAATAATATTACAAGAGAATAATCATGGATAAGATGAGTGTTTCATTTTGGCATCATCATCCTTAGCTTTTAAGCTTATGGAAGGTCATTTGATGCATGAAACTTTCACTATACTTCACCTATATCATCTATGGAAGCCTTGGATAAGAGTTTTATCAAAGTATCTTGAAGAAATATGTGTGGGAACTCATTTATTGAATAGGGGCATCAAGTGTTCTTGCATGAACAAGAACAAGAACAAATGAAGAGAGAAAGAGAGGAAAAAATTATAGAGGAAACTGCAAAGAATGATAAAGGGTTAAATGTGTGAATGAGATAGGGTATATATAGAAAGATAGAATGAGTTTAAAGACACTTAAATGAGATAAAAAAAAAAAAAAAGAAAATAGCAGCTTGTTCTTTCCCCTTGGCTGGCGTGAATTTGGAAGAGAGAAGGAGAGAGATTTAGTTGGTTTTTGACTTGAAATTGTAATGTGTAACTAAGTTTATGTGTTACTCATTAAAGAAGGATTGGAATAGATTTATTTTAATCAAATTTGGAGTGTTTCAAAGGACAAAGAGGGTAGCAAAAAGAGCTAAAAATCTGCCATGAAGTGATACATGAAGTGTAGAAAGATTAAAGTGAAAAAAAAGTGATGTGTGAAAGGTATACTATAGGTATGGGTTTGTAAGAGTACTTTCTTTATAAATAAAAAAAAAATAGAAAATGCATTCCAAATTTTTGTAGCAGATTTTTCATAATTAAAATAAGATAAATAATTAATTTATTTTAGTGAATTATCAAATAAGTTACCGGTATGATCAAAATACGTGAATATGTGCTATAATTGATATTTTTATAACCCGAAAAATTCTAAAAAGTTATTTTATGAAGATAAAAATATTTTTCAACTATTAAATTAATTTATTTTATTTTTAGTATGGGGTCTTAAACAAAAACTGATCCCGTAAAAACCCAAAACAAACTAAATTTTGGAAAAACGAAATTTTTTATGATGTATAAAATATTTATCTAAAAATATAAGAGTTTACAAGAATAGTAAAATTGTGTAATAAATAGTAGTGAATAGTGTAAAAGACTAGTTAATTACCGGTAGTAAAGAAATACGAATATAATCACAAAATCATATATTTCTAGTTATCGAAAAATTATAAAAACTGATATTTTTGAAATCCTTATGAAAATACGAGTCTAACGGTATTAATGACATATTTTTTATATCTCGAGCCCCAGGACATACTTTTCAAAGTTTATATCCGAACGGGTTCGAAATAGATAAAAAATTTACCAATTTGATATTTTTAAGCGACCTTATATTACTACGAGCTACTCTACATACTTAAACCACACCTCCGCCTTTAGGGCTAAGAGCGAGAGATTGCCGGACTTAAACTACTGTATTCTACTTAGGGTTCCCGAGTGACTTTCTGGTTTAGATCTTTGCCAATTTGGAAACTTAAGGTTTATGTTTATACAACACATTTAGTTTGAGAAATTTATTTTAAATTTTATTTTTGTAAGCATTTAATATCTCTTAACGTTTTCGGAATTCTTCAATTGGGTTTTATTTCCGAAGGTTAATCGTTATTTACTTTTTAATAATTTATTTTTTGGTTCTATATTACCCGATTTTATAAGTCAGAGTTAAGTATATAATTTATCATACGTAGTGGTTTTGAATTTATAGACTGTTGAGTTCTTATTTTATTTTTAAGGATTCTCATTTTTCTCGAGATTAAGAAATTTCTGGATTCGTTCGTGATTCAGGACTAGTCGAAGTTCGGTTTTAATTTGGAGTCATTTTTAGAGTTTATTTTTTATGTTTATTTTGGAATTATTTACTGAAATTTTTCGGGGCTTACAAAATTCCTATTTTATTATCTTGATATTATGCTTTTATATATGTTATTATTAATGTCATTATTCCTTATTATCATTTTTATTATTATGCTAACTTTTTATTCATATCTAATTAAATATATTTATGTATATATATATAATCCTTAGAGTAGATAAGCTCATTTGTTATTTATTTATTTTCATGTTTTGCAATTTATTTATTTCATGCTTTTTTAAGACTAGTCTTTCTAGTCTTAGATTTATCCATATCAATTCAAAACAACCTTTCCTTTCTTCTCTTTATTCTTTTTGAGAATAGTCTATTCTTAGTCCCGGGATGCCTTGATAAAGCTAAGGCTCCCAATACTTGACCAGGTTACCTTGATGAAGCTAAGGTTTCCAATACTTGATATTATTACATTACTTATTATTATTATCTTGCTTTTCACCTTTTTCTTATATTTTCATCATCTACATACTACATGCTCATAATACATGCATCTAAATAATGATATTGTCTCCACTAAGTTTAAAAGTAGAATTCTTTTTAATAAAGGAACTTGAAACTAAATTTTCTATTATGTGACTTGTTATTAAATAATGAAATTATTATCAACAACATAGAAATAAAATAATACAAGTTTTCTCAAATAACGAAGATAACTTTACCAAGGAAATATAAGAAATAAACACTTTCTTTTCATAATATGGTAACCTAAGTCTTAGGAAAATAATTTGTTAGTATTCAAAGTTTTCATAAAAAGCTTAAGACTAAACTCTTTTCCACTCCATAACAAAACCAAGAAGCAAACTAATTTTCAAAGTTAAGATAAAATCAACCCATAAAGTTATAAACCTACTTAGAAAAATAATGATTTTCAAGTTTCTAAAGAAGAAACTTATTTTCAAAGAATATAAATATGATAAGATAAAAAACAAAGGATTTTATAAATAAAAAGAATTCTTTTGAAATAAAATTTGTAGATGAAATAAAAGACCAATTTTTAGAAAATAAGAACTTATATTTTAAATAAGAAATATAAGAAGAAAAGACTCATTTTCTAAAACCATTCTAAATGCAAATTTATAAATAGGCTATCAATAACTTAATAAACTTTTGATAACTTTAATTTTTTATCACTAGAAGTAAAAATTATAAAAGACCAAAGTTAAAGGAAAATTGGCTTGTTTCGGAAAAAGAAACGAGAAAAATAAAATAAGAATATATTCATTTATAATAACCTAGGAAAATATAAAGTTTTTTCAAAATACTTGAAATGAAATTTGACAAGTTAAGTTTTAACACTTTAAAATAGATTATTTTATGAAATAAATTGTTGAGACACTGCTATTAAATTTTTGCATATAAAGTAAGCTTATCTATATACTCAAAGGGTTTATTAATCTCATATATATATATATATATATATATATTACTAAAGGACCTTTTAATGAAGTTGAGTTGGAAAATTGTTTTGCAAAATCTGGAAATATTCATTTTGAATTCGTACCTTACGGTTTTGGAACCCAAACGAACTTATATGATAAAAATAACCTTAGAAATGGATAGATCTTTTCGAATAAGTAGAAAACGGTATATTATATGCGAAATTCCGAGTTAAAATGAGCAAGTTATGGCCATTTTTAAATTGGAATTTCATTCTATGCGATTTTAACGAATATAGTGAAATAGAATTAGCAAGTTTAAGTAGAATTTCTACGAAATACTCATCCCGAGTATTTCTTTTGTCTAGGTGACGAAGGATACGAGATTACTCTTCCTAAGGATTGCTACGACTAAGAAGATTGCGAAATGGATGAGTGAGTTATTCCTCTTAATTTTATTACCTTGCTTGTGCTTGTGCTTGTAAAGTAGTGGCATTAGTATACTAAGAAAAGATAAAAATGGATATGTATGGGAATCCGAGGATATGTATATATGTGATTCTATACTTATGTGTGAAATGAGAATTAAGAATATCGCAACTTCAAATTACCTGTTTAAGTGTTTTATTTACTTATTTCTATGATTACTTATTGCTTGCCAAATTGATTGATCGCTCTCTGATAAACCTTAATAAGGTTTGGCTTAAGAAAAATAAAATGCTCACGTATAGTATCCATCGAGTCACATCTCTTTCGAAAGGCTACTACGCCTACGCATAGAGTTGGATTGGTTGTTATCATGCTGGGATACAGGCCATGTTCCTTCCTAGAGAATCCAAACCGCTTGAGGAATGCGACTTTAGATTTAGAACCGAGCCAACCGAATGCTTTGGGCGGGGGCCTGGGGATTAGCAGTAGAAGGTCAAGGATCTTTATCAACAGTTCCCTAACCTTTGATACGGAAGGGTAAATCCGTTCTATATATGGTTTCCGAATAACTATATATATTTGTGTAAGCACGTGATTGTTGCTTTGTATGCATAGCATATCTATGAAAATTTAAATGAACTTGTTTGAAACCATGGTGCGAATGAAAAGGAATACCTCACTAAGCTATTTGTAAGCTTATATCTCCATAGATTTGTTGAAACAGGTATACCCGTGGCTTTAATAGAAGATCATGACATTAAGGAAGTTATGGAAGGATGTTAAACTTTTATGAAGGTAATGAGAACATAAGATGAAGTTACCTTGTAAGGTTCCTTATATGAAATGTATGCTATATTAGTGTTTTGGAAATTTCTAAGAAGTGTATTTATTTTGACTTAAAGATAATAGCGGGGTATGCCCTTAAGAATTGTTATTTACCATGTTTATTTTTTATGATAGGTATTCTCCTTGCCTTGTTACTTAATCATTATCAATGTAAATTGCGCTACTCCGATGCGTTCTTGATAAGTGTCCTAAGACCCTCATTGTTTGTGCATTATTTAGCATATTTTATATGCTATTTGAGTAATTCATCAAAGCAAAGAACTTTTATTGGGTTAATTACTTGTTTCAGGGATAATTATGGAACAATGGAGTTCTTCAAGAGATTTATCATGAAAGAAGCCAAGTTATTGAAGGATTATGGAGCCTAGATGAAGTCGCTGGTCATACACTAGTAATTATACACTACTAGTATAGATTTAGAGGATAAACTTGAAGAAAATTCAGCATTTTCAATGTACACGACCCGAGCTACACAGGTAGTGTAGGATGAGTAGTGTACACATGACAACAAAGAAAAATACGCCGAAATTATGTTGTACACGCCCCGACCTATACGGGTCTTGTAGGAAACCCATGTATAAGCAATTTTGTATAAATACGGCCTTATTTCATTGTTTGAAGGGGGGAGAGAGTCAGATATCATTCCTAACCCTAAAGGTCGTCTTTTGGAGAGCTTTTCAAGAAGAATTGACGGCACAAACATTCGAAGTCACAACAATTGTTTCGAAAGGGGTTTTTGTCATTATGTTTTATTTAAACTCTTCTAGATCTATTGTTTCTATTATTTATCATATGGAAGAGTAGATTTGTATGCCTTAGGTTTTGTGAAACCCTAACTCATGTCTTGAATTGTTATCAATTTATGAAAAGTTTTTATCTTGAATTCATTCATGTGATTTAATTGTCTTGTGATAATTTTTTGGCCAGGATTATTGCTTGTTTGATTTTTATTAGTTAGAAAGAGATTTCAACTAATAGGATAGATCTTACATGAATGATAAATTTGCATGTTTCACCTAAACATAGGGAGGCTTCGAATTTTTGCCATAACTATTAAATCTTTATTTAGGGTTTGTGAGTTTCATACAATTTTGCATTGGCATGAGTGAAGGAAGAGATTCCCATTTTCTCATGTAAAATTAGGAATTAATTGACTTGAAGAGAGTAATTGGTTTAATTTAGAAACCCTGCAATTCAAGATTTGATTTTTTATTAGTTAAATTTATTATAAGTATTAAGGGTTATGGTGGATCAAAACCAGGGGCATTGTTGTGAATTGAATTAATTTAAGAAAAGCTCTCATATTTTATAATTAAGGTTTGTTAATTATTAGTATAATTAATCATTAGGGTTAATAAAGTCTTTTGATAATTTAGACTAGATAGTGGTGAAAGGGTATTACTAGTAATTGCTCATAGATCCTTAGGACGACATCCGAGTTAATTTTCATATTACAAGATAGGTGCGCTGCCTTGTGTGGATATGAATTAATTGGATTATAAATTTTAGACTTGGTGATCATACACACATCAGTTCCCTTGATTGTGATGCACGCCTTGTACATGATATGGAATCCTTTGCGTGACTAAGGTAGTCATTCTTAAGCTTTAGTATTGTGTACGACGGCCCTTTAGGGTACCCCTTGGAACGTGACAGCTTTCAACAGTTACAGTTTGCTTTTCCGAGCTTGTTTTGTTTTTTGTTTTGGAATTTCACGGTTTGACCTGCTGGTTCAGGCGGGTCTGTGAATGAAGTCGGTGGGTCCTCCTGGCAGTTTGGAATTGCCTCGGTAGGGTAGGTCCAAGCATGGACCCACTGGTGTAGGTCTGGGTCAGTCCCAGTTTGGACCCTACCCTAGGATACATCTAGCATCAATTGCATGTTATAGCCTAAAAGGCATATTAGTCTATTTTCAATTTTTTTTCTTTCTTTTCATTTCAATTATATTTACCACACATGAGAAAAGAACTTGTTTCCTTTCCTTTCCACTTTTCATATCCAAATAATGATAAAAGTTATTTTCTTTTCATTTCTTGTCTATAGCATTCACTTTCATAAAAGTTTGCCAGACACAGTGTTAGACTCGATGGTACATTACCATAATTATTTACTTTTAACTTACTTTTATTCAAACAATTGGCCTAGGATATATGATCATAAATTAAAGATATATAAATTGTGTCTTGATTTATCGCTACCATCCATAGGTATGTCAAGTCTTACCCAAAAATTGGCTTAACAATGACCATCAAATGAGCTGTTTATAGACATCAAAACATGATAGTTTACACATCCAGTGTACAGTAACTCCTTAATTTAGCCCCCCTTCTGTGCATTTTTTCTAAACCCAATTCTCCTAGTTGGAGTACGGCTCTGGTCAATTCTATTCCATTTCATAGTATATCAAACAAAAATTATATATATATATATATAATTTTACCACTTATTCCATTATATTCCATCCCATCGTTCCGAACCGTTCAATTACGAGCAATTCCTACGGAATAAGATCTTTAAAATACTGCTCTTACGGTCCGGGTTGGGTAATGTTTTTAATGACAATTATTTGAACTGTGTAAAACCATGTTTCAGCTTTAGAAGCCCCAAAATGAAAGCCCAAAAAAAAAAAGAAAAAAGGAGAGAAAGACGGAAAGCCCAGCATTCCTCAAGTGAACTCTTGATAGATTTCTTCGGCCCAACGTATCCATAGATTTTAAACTTCTCCATTTTCCCGGCTATTCTTCGTCGAAGCCAAGATCGACATGGCCGAAGCAGGTAGCATCTTTCTCCCTCCCTCCCTCCCTCCTCTCCCCCTCTCTCCCCATCCCCCCCACCCCCCCACCACCGCCTCCCTCCCCTCCACCCCACAACCACCCCCCCCCCCCCCCCCCCCCCCCGGGCGGGGACCCCGCTCTCCCTCTCCCCGCGTGTGTATCCACAAAGCTATCCGAACCATACTGCTGCTGATTCTAGGGTTTTCGATTTCAAAGGCTTGGAATCAAGCCTCTCTCACAAAAGTTTTAACTAAAACAGGTTCTGGGTCTGGGTCAAGTGTGGAGGATGATTGTGCTATATGTCTTAGAGAGATATCCCCCTTTCAAACTGCCTATTTGGTTGATTGTCGTCGTAACTCCCCTCCTTTCCCTCGCTCTTTGTTTTGTGTGTGTGTGTGTAGAATTTCTTTTGACAATTTAGGTGAATTTCCTTAAAGAAACTAAATCAAGAATTGCCTTCTGTTCTATTATTATGTTGCAGATAGTTATTGTTGCAAATGTATTGAGAGATGGGCTATGGAAAAGGCTGACAGGAAATCACAACCACCAAAATCTATTTTATGTCCCTTATGCAAGGTTTATTCTTCCGTTATAAACGGTACTAGTATATGATGCACTCATATTGTGTGTCAAAAAAAAATTAAAAAATACAACTATGAGAAGCAAAAGGTGGGAACATTTATAAAAAATAGAAAAGAAAAAAAAGTAAGGATGGTTTTTAATCCAAAGAGAGGAAAATAGATGGTTTTTAATCCAAAGAGAGGAAAATAGAGGGAGAAGAGAGGAAAATAGAGAGTGGGGAGAGAGGAAGAGCAACTGCCACCTATAATTGCCACAAGATACGAATAAAAAAAATAAGATAAGACTAATATTTAACACTAATGATCAAATATTGGCTTAATAGTAATAGATGTTTTATACAACTTCCTATTTTACTTTTAATTGGAAGCTACAAGGGAATCAATTTAATTTATGTTATATGAAATATGAAAACTAAAGGTTGAGTTTAGATAAGAAGACCATATGCGCCATAACGCTTCTTCATGGGTTTCGATTTACTAATAATTTCATGTGTGGAAAAAGGAAATTTTTTTTGAAATTGTAAATTTCAAGTGTTGAGTTGGAATATAGAGAGTGGCTATAATGTTTTTAGATTTCTGGTCCTACATATGGCACTTAAACATATCAAATATAGCTATTATATGTTGACGTGTGGCTAAAGTGTGTATAAACAACAAATTTTGGGTAAAACATGGAATATGTAGAACATGTGAAGCATAAAGGTATCAGTTATATGAATTGATCCCATTTTAGTTACTATGACAACAATATTATTTGGTAGTCTAAGTCTAACTGGTTATGCAAGGGATTGAATGTTCTTTATAATGGATAAATGTGGTGTCATATGATTAGTAATTCCAGTGTCTTACTTAAGGTGTAAGAACAAGAAGTTGTTGGGAACTTTGATCTAAAAAGAGACTAGAACAAGAACACAACAAACTAGATTGGAAATGACTATAACTTTGGCTTAAATAGCCATTCAATACACGATTACATGATCTTAACAGAAAAAAAAAAAAAAAAAAAAAACAAGTCACTTAGTGAAAATAAAGCCAAGTGGTAATAGACACTTAGAACAATTCAAATATATGTAGATGTCCCTAAAAACTAGGACTTTATTCTAATAGAAAACTACAGTAAACTCTTTCATTCCCTCCCTTAAATTAAATGCTGTGAAGCATTGTTTATTCCAAAAATTTTGCTTACTCCCAACAACTTTCGAAGCCTTTGAAAAACTTCAATCTTCAATGGTTTGGTCATTATGTCCACCACCTAATCTTGACTGCTATAATGAATTAAATCAATTGTACCCTCTTTAGTAAGATTCCTTATGAAATGAAACCTCATATCAACATGCTTGTTACAACCATGCATAATTGAATTTTTAGATAGCTGATGGTTGAACTATTGTCACACATCACAGTAGTACAACCTCCATTAGAATGTCTCGACTCTTTTAAATTCTCTTCATCCAGACTCCTTGATAAGCATAGGCTGCCACTGCCACAAACTTAGCTTCTATAGTTGATAAAGTCACAGTAGGTTGCTTGTTTGAACACCACGAAACAACACTTGAATTCATTAAAACACGCAACCAGATGTACTCATCTTGTCTTTCACATCTCCAGCATAGTCGCTATCCATAAACACCCACAACTCATCATCTCCTTTTTATAACGAATTCCATAGTTCACAGTCCCTTTTAAGTATCACAATGCTCTCTTAGCTACTTGTAGATGAATCTTCATTGGTTTTGCCATATATCTACTTATGAGACAGGTAACAAACATCATGTCAGGTCTTATGATAGTAAGATACACTAAACTACCCAACATCTGCTTGTAATATGTCTCATCAACAAAGTCTCCATTTTGTCTCTACTTATTGTGAAACTTGGAGCTATTGGACTACCTACCAAATCACTTTCCATCATACTAAACCTTCTCAAAACCTCCAATGCATATTTCTTTTGGCTTATATAAATACCATTAGACTTTTGTAGCACCTTGATCCTAAGAAAAAATCTCATCTTTCCCAAGTTAGACATATCAAACTCTCTTAACATAGAGTTTTTAAATTTAGAAATCATAACTTCATCATTACCAGTATAAATTAAATCAACATAAACACTTACAATGATAAATTTTCCTTCTTTACTTCTCTTAGTGAATAATGTCTACTTGCTATTGCACCTCTGAAACCCTTCACTAATGAAATGTGCTTTAATTCGACTAAATCAAGCTCGTGGAGCTTGTTTTAATCCATATAGGGCTTTATCAAACTTGTAAACTAAATGCTCATCGCTCCTTTATCTAACTTCATGCGGTGGCCGAACTATAAAACAATCACTCATTTGGTTTATGGTTCACCTTTTTTTTTCGACTTTAATAGGTGGCAACTCCAAATTAAGCAAATTTTCAAAAAACCGAGTGTTTACAAAACCCTAATGATTCCTTGTCAAGTTTTCCGTACCAAACGGGCTAGGTTTGATACGGATCGGGACTTTTAGGAGAATAAGAGCAAAATTCGAGCTCGACACGCATCATCTCCATACGCATACTATGGAACAAGTTCTGATGAAATTCATCATTTGACTTCAAGTCTTCCCTATTATGAATAACTTTTGAGTGATCAAATGGTGTTGAAAACCTGGTGTGAGCTGTATTTTCTACTAGTGGACTCAGAGAGCCAACATTCAAAGCTACTGTAACAACATCAGTAGCATTACCTCTCAAAACTCTTTTTCCCTTAAACTACTATTGATAACCTATCAATTGAAAACATCTGTCTATAGAATGCCCCTCTCTTTACATGCTGACATTAACCTTTGTCCTCGATTTTCTCCTATCAACATTAAAATTTTTTCCTTTTAAGTTTCCATATCAAGTTCCAATTGCATAACTGAAGACACCTGTTTCTGTTTCTCTATCTCTTATACTAGATAAAAGGCTCTGTTTGCTGAGGGCATAGGATCCATAGACAACATGTGATTTCACACACCTTCATATACTTCATTAAGACCAATCAAGAACTGCATTAATTTGCAATTTGACTCAAGTTCTTGTACTCTCTCTAAATCACAAATGCAATAATCCATGCGACCACAAGAACATTGAGGATATGCATGCAGTTAACTCAATTCATCCCAATATTGCTTAAGCTTGTTATAATACATGCCTACAGACTGATTTTGTTGTTTCAAGTTACATATTTTATATTGTAATTGAAAAACAAGTGGACCATTGGATGTTCCATATAGTTCTCTAATCTCTTCCCAAAGATCTCTAGCAGATTTAGTGTATAGAAATCCATGCAACAAGTTACAAGTCATGGAATTAATAATCCAACACATCTCATCATGTTGTTGGCTCTTATCTAACACACTAAATCAGAAAAATTATCTAAAAACGTAAAATCAAGCCATCAACAAAACCTAATTTCATTTTCGCTCCACTTTATTTTATAAATCTACTCCATCCTAGGTAGTTATTACCATAAAAAATAAGATTTCAAATCACCATGTTTGGATTATCCTAACCAGAAAAATAGTAGGGAATAGAAATAGAAACATCTATACAACATTGCTTGAGGACTGAATAGCTGAAGAACTCATCAGTAGGAAATCGATAGAATGAGAATTGGGCTTGAGTGCTCTGATACCATGTGAATTTCTAGTGGTGAGTTGGAATACAATGAGTAGCCAGAACAAGAAGAGTTTTCTGGTCAAACACAAGCAGAAATAAATGAAGCTCTATATTTTCATCAATATGTCAATATATAAAGTAAATATAAATATCTCACAGAAATTTTAATGTGCTGCTGATACGTGATCATGAAATAAGATTACGGTTCAAATAATTTGTTTCTTTGTTTTTCTTGAAATTCTAGAGGTTAAACTTAGGCGTCATTATATAAGCTTGTGGAATTTCTTGTGACATTCTTCATTTTGTCTCTATTAAATTGCTATGTTTGACTAATATTTCAGAGGGAATGCTTTTCCTACATCTATCGAATCTGTGGGGATATCTTCCTACAACGTCATTTTGATAAAATTAATGAAGAAAGGTGTTGAATTCTTAGTCTCTTTATCTTGTTAGTGCTTCAACTATATTTAATAATCAAGGGTAAATTTAATTTTCATCTGTTATTTGCAGTTTCTTTTCAGAAGCCCACAAGTACAGACTAAGATGCCATCATACAGAAGCAGGATTGCTAGGCTCGTGATTTTTGTTTATTGCATGCATTTTCCTATGATGACAAACATGGTTGCCTATTCATTTTTTTCTTTTAATTCTTATTATTTCTTTTCGTATCAGGGAGAGTGAGTGAGAAATTTGATGTAGAAAACTTTTGGAAGGTGCGAAAATACTTACGACAAAATACGTTGCTCCTGGATTGGCTGAAAAGGGAGATACAAGCCTTGACGCAGGTCTCTTTGTTAAACTTGTCAAGTAGTCACTTCTATATCAACTTAAGTTTTCTCTGGATTCGATTATTTGCCTATCCCTGGCTTAGACTGCAATATCTTAACATTACTTGTGGGATCACAAGTGTCGAAGCATCTTTTTCTATTCTAATTTTTTAACGTTGCCATGCCTATATCTCATAAGACCATGTAACGAATCTACTGTAAAATAATTAATATAAAGACCCATATTAATCTATGATGTTAGATTCTTAAATCAGTTGGTTGTGAAATTGAATTCAATATGGCATAATGCAGAAGATTCTAAATTTATTTATTTTTTTAACTTTTTGGTACTTATCTGCAGGATGAAGATGTTTTTGTAATTGCACATCATTTTCATGGTTTAATCGAGAACTTCTTGAGAAAGTATGATTCAATTTATACTCTTGTTTTATGTCAATTGTGTAATATATCTTTAATTTAACTGAACGGGCTTTTCCAATGATTGCTTAGGATTGATCCTAGAAGAGCAAAGGCCCCCAAGCGCAAGCCCGAGCCCGAGCCCGAGCCTGAGCCCGAGCACAAGATTGTGAGAAAGGATTTCAGGGAAATGCTTCTTAGTGAGTCTAAGAGATTCTTGGGCAAATGGGCTGAGAGATTTGTTGATGAAACAGAGTTTTTTCTTGCTTCAGGATTGACCATTGGTGCTTATGATGACGTGTATAAGCAGCAGTTGGATCAAGATGTAGTCATTGCTGCTAGAGAGCTGATGAATTCTGGTGGGTGCACAGTATCGACACCTTGCTTTTTCCTTTTTGATGAGGAGGATTAGCTAAAAGAGTCCGCCAGTTTTAGCCAGTTCTGATTCCTATATGCCAATGGGATCACAAACTGTTTTGAGTATAGTGATTAACAGGAAGCTAATGTCCATGTCTGTTATGAAATCTAATGAACGTGTTCCATTGCTATTCCATATCATGACCAGTTGTTGACATTAGAAAACATGAAGTTGCTCTAGTACTGTGAGCCTTATTCATTTTCCCATGCACTTTTTTACTGTATTATTATTTTTTAAAATAGTTGATACATGTATTCAAGGTGTCGGAGTTTTCATTAAATTATAATTAAGGGTCCTATCATAAATATACCTCTTTAACTTTCAGAGTAATGAAAAGAAGATGATATGTAGATTTGATTTTTCTAATCAAAATTCTAATAAAAGATATATCTATTTTTATTAGATTATGGATCCAACCCATATGGGTTTATAACCAAGAAATTCTAAGCATATTAAATATATTTAGAAGAAGACTTGAAAGCAGAAAAGAATGAAAGCTGTATGCCAACAACAGGGGCATGAAGGTTGCTAGCTTTGAATGATGCAAAGCTAGTCTTGATTCGGAGATTTTTTTCTTTTTTTGCCAAGGCTGAGGATCAATAAAGGCTGGCTCCAAGGCCATTAGCCTATGTGGCTACGCTGTTGGCATAGGCAGCAACGCAGCCAGCGCCTTGAGTCGGTTTACACATGTATATGTGTGTGTGTGTGTGTTGTTTTTAGGGTGGAGTGAATTGTGATATTGTTGTATCACCCCTAGCTATTCCTAAATCCTAGAGAGAGAGAGAGGCCTGTTGTTGATTATAATCCACATTGTGGTGAGGATTCGTGTGATCCATTAGTATTACTAGTGAAGAAAAATTGTGTAATCTCATTATTGTTAATAGTGGAGGGATTATTTGCGCAGTAGCCCCGTGGTTTTCCGCAAATTAAGGCTTTCCGCATTAAATCATGGTGTCTTTTCTTTGATTCATTATTATCTATTTATTGTTTTGTGATCGCTGAAGGTAAGATGAAAAATCGTTGTGATCGTTTCTAGGTTATTTGGGGATCTTTCCCTAACAAAGTGGTATCAAAGCCTGGGTTGAAAAAGAAAACTAGGGTTTTGTCAATTGAATTGCAAGCATGACAAAATCATCAGGTACGATGACTAAATTGAATTCATCAAATTATTCTATCTGAAGTCTATGATGGAAGATCTGTTGTATTGTAAAGATCTGTATTTGCTTTTGGGCGGTGATGATGTGAAACAAAAAGATAAGTCCGATGAAGATGGATAATTATGCATAGAAAATCTATTGGATATATTCGACAATGGGTTTATCACAGTGTATATCATCATGTTGCTCATAAAACCAGAGATGATGTTCTATGGAAGAAATTGGAGTCCATGGATGAGAGGCAGACTACCTTGAACAAAACCTCATTGATTAGGAGAGTAGTGAATCTGAAGTATAATGATGGATCCAATATGACAGAGCACTTGAATAATTTTCAAGGTTTTGCGAATCCACTATTTGCTATGAAGCTTGTGTTTGATGATGAGATACATGCACTTTTATTGTTGGGTTCACTGCCTGATAGTTAGGAGACACTTATGGTATACTGTTAGTAATTCTGCTCTAGATGGAAAGCTCATCATTGCAATGGTGAAAGACAGCTTGATGATTGAAGAAGCTAGATAGAAAGATCTTGTTACAAGTTCTGAGACTCGGATATTTATTACTAACAAGCAAGAAAGGTGTGGTAGAAAGTAGGAGCAGAGGCTGAAATGATAAATCTAATAAATCCAAGCGAAGATTTAAATCAAGAAGGAAAAATATCAAATATTTTTATTGTGATAAGCCAAGGCATTTCAAGAGAGAATGTAGACTTCCGAAGAGAGAGTAGGGTAAAGGTAAAGGTGATTGTCGACACCCATTTTTGCTCTCTTTCAAAAAAAAATTATTAATTAAAATTAAATTAATTTAAAATTTAAGAAAATTAAATTAATAAAAAATTTAAAAAATCACAAAAAAATCTAAAAAAAGGGTAGAAAATACAATAAAAAAAAATGATAAAAAATACAGAAATATTAGTTATGTTTAAAAATTAAAAAATAAATAACAAATAAAAAAATTTAAAAACTAAAAAATTTAGAAACCCCTCATCTTTTAGTAAGTAAGCTTTCTAGAATTAAAACAAAAAAAAAAAATATATATATATATAAAATAAAATTTCATATAAGTTTTATAGTGATTTGGGCTGTATTTAGGAATTAATTTGGACCTCGGAACTCATTTAATTTTGGCTCATTTTTAGTGGAAATCATACTTGGCCTGATGTAGATACTACAAATGTATTTGAGTGGGCGAATTAAACAAAAGCCAAAATGCCTCAGTTGGCAAAAGCTTAGGAGAATGCGGGGAATGGCCAAGGTTCGATTCGTTTCCAGCACAGGTGAGATGATTCATTTTGGCGAGTGCATTGCATGCGCCAGCGCACATGGAGCCCATGCGCTTCGTCTCCTCCAACATATATCCCGACCGCCATGAAAGTTCTCCACTCAAGCTTTTGAGCTCGGCTTTTTAAAATTTTAATTTTTAATTTTAACTTAAAATCATCACAAATATGGCTTTTCGACTCCCTGCAATGTCAGAGGTCATATTAAATTTGTAACGAACACTTTAGTATGCATAAATTTCGATGGCAACGGTTTAGAAAATTCGAACTTTTGGCTTTCCATATTCCTAAACCATCGAAGGGAATTTAAAGATGAGTATTCTATTTATCTAGCTGGGACTCACTCGGAAAAAAACAACGAGAACTCGAATGAAAATCTCTCTCTAACTCTCTCTAATGTCCAACCCTTCCCCTTTAACCAAACCGACCACCGTAGCTAGCGTAAACCATCGCTAGCTATACCACAACCCAGCCTCCATTCCACCCAAACACTACCAACAATATCGATGCATGCAACAACCCCTTACCACCAGTCAAACCACTGATGCACTTAACCCCACCATGCACTAGTTACCATCTTCAATAAACCCAAATTTCCTCCACCACCCAATACCTAGCTACCACCCAACTCAACAACAAAATCTAAATTTCCCAACCCTTGTCGTCACCACCTTCGCCACACCAACCTCTAAGCTTAATATCAGATCCTAAGTTGTGACATCCACCATTCTCGACCACCATCAACCCAAAATTGGCGCCGCCCATCTCAACCTAACATACGCATAACTCGAATGCACCACCACCCATATCATCATAGCCACTTCAATCTAGACCCACCACCATCAGAACGGAGAGAGAGAGGGAGCTAACTCCTTTTGTTTTTTGCAGGTACGAAGATCATACCTAATTCGACTCGCGAAGCTACCCCTATACCCGAACCAAAGCACATCTAAGGTCTAGATTTAACTCTAGAGTCCATTCGATAATTATGCTTTAGCTTTTGTCTTTTATAGTTAAATAATTTTATTTGGATACTTTATTTTGGGTTCGTGTAAATCCTATACATATAATTGAAACAATTCAAAAAATTAAAAGAAAAAAATATATATACATGTGTGTGTATATGATATGCATATTATATTTCTGTTAATACTAGTATACAATATAATATTTAGGAGAGAAAAATTTTAGAATATAAATATAATTAATAAATAAGTTTTTAGAAGTTAAATCATGAAAAACAACAAAATATATAGATATAGGTATAGTTTTATGATTATCATTTTTTGTTCTTTTAAACCACCATTAACTGAGCATGCTATATTTTGCATATATATTATCTTGACAATGGTTTGCTATGCTTGATTTAAGAAATATTTATAGGAAATGACAAATTATTTTGGTGTGATCGCTTGCTTATAGAATTTTAGATACCGTATAAATATCATCTTTTTATATAAAAAATAAAAAAAAAGAAAAATTTTATAAAATCAACAAAAAAAAGGGATTTTTCTTATATATATTTATAATATTAAAAAATGTTTTGTTAGCACATATATCTATATATCACTTAGTTATTTTCTAAAAAATATAAAAAAAAGGATGTTCAAAATAGTTTTTTTAGGTGTTTTCAAAGACAAAGGAGAAAAATTATATTTGTTTAGGAATTTCCAAAATAAAAAAAATGCCTAAACACTTAAACTTGGCGGGTTTTCAAAATTAAAAAATATAAACAAATTAAAAATTTTATAAAAATCAAAACGAATTATGGAGACCTGAAGCCAACTAGCAGATACGTAGGCACATGCAGGGCGATTAAAACAATAAAAAACTCTTAGTAATTTCTCAAAAAAAAAATTTGTAAATATGTAAATCTCTTTTTCAAAAAAGACTAAAATACTTAAAAGTTAAAAAATCCAAAATTAACTCTTTTTTTGTCCCATATCTCTTGAATTTCTAAAAGCCATAAAAGCTTAGATAATCGTTTATGTTTTAAAATAGTAGCCACTGAATCTATCAATTTTTGGTATTTCATGCGAACCAGTGGCCGAACTAGAACCCAACCACCCATTTGGTTTCTAGTTTACCCTTTTTTTCCAGCTTTAGCTGTTGATGATTCCAGTCAAATGATTTTTCGAAAACCAGGATTTTTACTAAACCCTATTGGTTCCTTGTTGAGCGATTCGTGTCAAATGAGTTAGGTTTGGTACGAATCGAGACCTTTAGGAAGATAGGAGCAAAATTCGGGCTCGACAGCTTGGTGACTCCACTAGAAAATCATTGTTAGTGGACTCATCTAGGCTTAATGGGCTTAAGAAAATCTTGGGGTTTTGTTAACATGGGACTTTATCATTGCAAATATCTTGCTTGTTTTGTAAATATTTCTAACTAGCCTTTTGTTATTATTGGGTCTGTTTAGCAAGAAGACTTTGAAGACATATATATATATATATATATTTAGGGAAGGTTTTATTTTCAACCAATTTATTTATATATATATCTATTTAGACGAGCTAAACCTAGGCCCATTAGAAATTAAGTCAGAGGGCCATTATGTAGCCTATGGACTTATGTGGTTTTACTACCGTCTGATGGTGATCAGGCTCCTTCAGCCCCGTTTCGATATATATTATGACCCATTCCCACTGGGACGATAAGCCTATAGAACGAGGTGCCCCCATAAGCTACCTTAATATCCATGCTATTTATTTACTATCTTTTATCTTTTTGACAAATTAGACATCTTGTAATGGAACTATCACGCCCCGAAGGGTATCCTAAACGTGGCAGTCCGCCGTACACAATATTAAAGCCTAGGAATGACCGTCTCAGTCATGTGAAGGCTTCCATACTATGTACAAGGCGTCTAACACATAGAGGAGACACATTGGAGAGATACATTTTATATTGATACACTTGAGTAACAATGTCAAGGAAATACAATTCACTATACCGCAGATACAAATCACTATACTTCATATACGAATCACTATACTTCAAAATACAAATAATTAAACATCAATTACATTCATCCACAGACTTCCCTATATAAACTGTTACCAGGTAAATCATAAAACCTAGCTGATAACTTCAAACATTCTTATTCTTTGCCGAAATCCCAAGTCATTCTCGGCTTCAATCATTTCGGTCCCCACTTAACATTCTTGAGATAACCTGTTCATTCAAACATCTATTGGGGTATAAGCTACATTAGCTTAGTGAGAATTCCCTAATTCCGTACCATAACAAGCATGTTATAATCAACCATATGCTATGCATGCACAAACACATGAGCAAACAATTATGCATGGGTATCTGGAACCCATACACAGAACGGATTTACGCCCTCCGTATCTTGGGTTAGGAATGGTATTGAAGTGTACACGACCGCTATTAGTCCCCAAGCTTTCAGCTTATAGCACTCGACTTGGTTAGGCTCACTCATGGAATGCATCCACATGCCCTTAGTTCCCATGAATGAGCTTTGATACCGGCCTCGTTATCCAAACGAGTCATCATCGGACCATATCGATCGAGCTGCGTAGGAGTAGTACGCTACTAAATGCAATATGTCCGATGCGATGCATGACCGATTTAATTTTTTACTTAGGTCAAAATATTCATACATTCTTTAGAGTGACCAACCAATATCATACATATAATAGAAATAATATGAACAGTGCAGTTATCCAATCAAATCGTGGTTTCGATATGCTTTAGTATTCTTTGGCATACATTCATCACAGTCTCATCATATATCCCATCCCCATTCATTTCGATTTTTATCTTGTTCCTATAATTCTAATGCGACTAGCTACAAGCACAAATAAGATAACAAAATAAGGAGAAAACTCACTCAGCCATTGGATCATCAATCTTTTAGTAAAAGTAATCCGGTGGTAGGGAATCGACGATTTCAGGATCACATAAAAAAGAAGAAATACTCTAATAAGTATTTCAACTCAAACTAATCTAAGCGATCTTATACAAACTATCAAATTCGCAATTCTCGTCCTAAGCGGAAATTCCAACTTAAAACTGCCATAACTTGGTCATTTTAACTGGGAATTTCGCAAATTATATATCGATTTCTATCTACTTCGAAAGATTATCAATTTTTAATATTATATTTAAGTTTTGAAAACTTTGAAGCTTCGAAAAAGTTGGATCAGATCAGAACAGTAGCAATTTCAATTCCGAAAGATAGTTTTGTAAATGTTTGAAATGTTCCTACTATATAGATAAGCTATACATGCAATATGAATGATTTCCTAACACGAATGACATGAGATGAGCTTAATGTATGCATGATCTTGATGATTTTTGCTAGAAAAAAAAATTTTATAACTCTTTATTTTGTAAGAATTCAAGGATAACTGCTTTTAAGAATACTAATTTCCTAACTTTGATAACTCACTTGTGTTTTGGGATTAATTCTTAAGAATTTCTAGTTATCTAAGTTAGAATTGAATCGTCATTATATCTATTACTTATGATCTTCATTTCTACATAAAAATTTCCGTTTTGCACTTTATAAACATGTTTTCAAGTAAGGTTGATTCCAAAATCCGAATTTTGTAAAATTAGTTTTTGAGTGATTCCTTTATGTAAAAATAATTTGATATTTAGAAAATTAAGGCTCAACCATACATGCTACTAAGGACTTCATTTCTTTGAGAAAACTTAATTTGAGTTTGAAAAATATGGGTTTTCATGCCATTACTCCATTATTACGAATTTCTTAAAATGACAACAACTCAAATTTTTCGTACTTCATTTCTACTCCTTGTTCTATATATTTTTCTTAGCAAATCCCATCTTAATTTATCAAAATCATTACTTGATGATACCTATGACCTAAACTCTTCATTTTTCATGTAAACACAAGTTTTGGAGTTGATAAATGGGTTTTTAAGGCATGGTTTTGAAATCATCTAAATTTACAAATTTTGGATAAACTCAATTTTCATACTTTATGTCTACAATGCATCATGTATATATGTATTACCTACAAGCTATTGTTATGAAGGTTATGAGATGATCTACCTATATGTATACATATAGTACCAAGAATTCTTTTTGAAAAACTTTTACTTTGCAAAACTTTGAATTATATTAGACTTAAGAAAAATAGTTTTTCTTCTTGTAAAATCATACTTTCTTTTATCAAAACTCAACCTTGATGATCTATATAACCATCACCTTCATTATTTCAATAAAAACCTTCATTTTTGGGTTAGAAAATAGGTGTTCACATAGGTGGTTTGCCTAAGTATGAATTTTACAAAATTTTAAAGAATGAAAACATTATTTAACCTATTCTTGGAAACTATTTGTTATTCTAAGATTATATTTTGATAAACTTCTTTTATCCTTATCAAAACTTGGTCTTTGTTATATATATTCCCTAGACTTTCATTTTCCTATAAAAATTATCATTTTGGCATTTGGAAATAGGTGTTCAAATTGTGGCTATTTTCAAATCCGAATTTTGAGAAATTCATTTAAGCTTGTTTTCTTTGTAAAACTTATTTAGTCTTTCAAAAACCATTTCCTAATCAAACCTATACCTTAAGGCTTCCATTTCTTTAATAAAAGTCTTGTTTTGAAGTTGAAAAATAGGTTTTCAAAATTGGTCTTCGTTGAAATCTGAATTTAAAAATTTATTTTTTGACATATCTTTTGATAAAATCTATCTAAATTTATGAAAATCCATTCCTTACATATCCTATCTTAAGAGCCTTCCATATCTTGAATAAAAATTTCATTTTTGAGTTGGAAAACATGTTTTTAAAATATGCCTTGGACAAAATTTGAAAATAAGATTTTTATTTTGAAAATCACCTTTGATTCTTGTAAAAAGAAGTCTTGATGATATATATACATCAAGCCTTCATTATCTCAAGTAAAAATTTCATTTTGACACTTGGAAAGTGGTTTTTAAATAGGGGTCTTGCCTAAATATGAATTTCACTATTTTTGTTCAAGTTCAAATCTAAGATCTACATATAATATGAACATGAATATAAAAGAAATGTATGGTAGTAAACTATAAACTCATAGATCTAATCCGAATTTTCAAAAATGATTTTTGTTGAAAATAAAATAGATCTTGAGTTTTCTAAAACTTTCCTACTATCATCATGCTACTACAAGTTGTTTATGAGCTTAAAACAAAAGTCTAATGCATGTATGAACCTAAAACAATTAGATCTAGTTATAGATGCATGAATCACTATAATAGTTATGTGAATGGTGAATATATGCATAAATCATAAGCAACAACAAAAATAATAACTTCAATAACAAGATCTATGGCATAAACGAAAATCAAAGCTACAAAAAGTTAGATCTACAAAATATAATACTTTAAATAAATAAATAATAATGATGCAAGATAATAATCATAGAGAAGAGGAGTGTTTCATTTTGGCATCATCATCCTTAGCTTTTAAGCTTACGGAATATCATTTGATGCATGAAACTCTCATTGTACTTTACCTATATCACTTATGGAAGCTTTGGACAAGAGTTGTATTGAAAAATCTTGAAGAAATATGTGGGAGCTCAAAAATGGAATGGGGGCAGCTTGTGTTCTTGAAGGAACAAGAACAAAATGAAGAAGAAAAGAGAGGAAAAAGAGAGAGAAAAAGTTGAGGAATGAAAAAGGATAAAAGTGAGTAAATGAAAGAGAGGGAGAATGAGTGTATTAATTGTAAGAAAGAAAGAAAACAAAAATAAAACAAAGGCAGCCAAGAATAGGTTCTGCACGTGAATGGTGAGAGGAGAGAGAGAGGGAATTTGTTTGAATTTTGACTTGAAATTGAAATGTGTAATAAATGTGTATATGTTGTTTCTTTAAGAAGGAGTGACATATAATTATTTTAGTCAAATTGGGATTAAATCAAAGGACAAGGGCAGCAAAAGAGGTCAAAATTTCTGCCAAGGAGTGTGCGATAAAGTGTAGAAAGATTGAAGTGAAAAAGAAGTGATATGTGAAAGGTGTACTTGAAGTATAGGTTGGAAAAAGTGCTTTTTATTAAAAAAAATGCAAAATAAAATTAGGAAAAATATTTTTGAATAAGTGGCAGAATTTTCATGAATAAAATTAAATAATTATTTGAATTATTTTAGTATTTCAATAAATATGTTACTAGTATGATCAAAATACGCGATATGAGCTATAATTGATATTTTTATAACCCGAAAAATTCTAAAAAATTATTTTGAAAATAAAAATATTTTTCAAATATTTTTTAATTATTAAATTAATTTATTTTATTTTTAGTATCAGGCCTTAAACAGAATCTGATCCCGTAAAAACCCGAAATGAACTAAATTTTAGAAAATAAAATTTTCTATAACATATAAAATATTTATCTAAAAATATAAGACTTTATAAGAATAATAAAATTATGTAATGAAATAAAAGTGAATAGTGTAAAAGACTAATTAATTACTGGTAGTAATGAAAATAAGATAAAAAGGTTATAACTGTAACTTTTATAACCCGAAAAATTATATAATGATATATTTGGAAATCTTATGAAATTACGAGTCTAACGGTACTAATGGTATATTTTTGATATCTCGAGCCCTAAGACACGCTTTTCGAAGTCAGTATCCGAACGGGTTCGAAATAGATAAAAATTTACCAATCTGATATTTTTAAGCAAACTTATATTACTACAAGCTATTCTACACACTTAAACTACATCTCAGCCTCTAGGTTAGGGGCGCTAGATTGCCGGACTTAAACTATTGTATTCCACTTAGGGTTTCCGGGTGATTTTCCTGTTTAGATCTTTGTCAATTTGGAAACTGATATTTTATGTTTATACAACATATTTAATTTGAGAAATTTATCTTAAATTTTATTTTTGTAAGTATTTAATGTCTCTCAATGTTTTCAGAATTCTTGAATTGGGTTTCATTTTCGAAAGTTAATCGTTATTTACTTTTAATAATTTGTTTTTGGGCTTTATATTACTCGATTTTATAAGTCGGAGTTATGTATGAAATTCGTCGTACGTAGTGGTTTTGAATTTGAAGACTATTGTGTTCTTATTTTATTTTTAAGGATTTTCATTTTCTCAAGATTAAGAAGTTTCTGAATTCGTTAGTGATTTAGACTAGTTAAAGTTCGGTTTTAATTTGGAGTGATTTTTAGGGTTTATTTTCGAAGTTCATCTTGGAATTATTTACTAAAATTTTTCGGGGCTTATAGGAACCATTTTAAAAAAATGTTGTTAGTAAATGGTCCATATATGCGTTGCATTTAGGCTTTAAAAAAGTTGTAATTTTTGTTTTCTTTTAAAATCAGTCATGGAAAGTCAAGGAAGCAACTTCAGCTGGCCCAAGTCCATGTAGACACCTACTCATTGCTTGTCAATATATTGTAAAAATGGTTCAACAACATCAGGATTTCCTTATCAAGAAAATCAGCCTGTCATGTCTCTAATGAAAGTCCAATGAAATTGGAAATTGCTTTGGGCCGTAGTTCATTTATGGAACCCAGACATTAATGCATTTGAGCTCAATTCCCACACGTTGGCCCCTACGATAGAAGAATACACCCAGCTTTTGTAGACTACCCCTCCTAAGGAAGGAATTTTCATCCCTAAGCTTGAAACCCAGCTAGCTTTGATTTTCAACAAATTAATTGTAGTTAGAAGAGTTGAACTTATTGTTGCCACGAACCAATGTAGAGGATGATCCTTGACAGTTTCTTCACTGATTGGATCGTTTGCTACCACTTTAGGTACAACGAGAACTGTTAGATCTTTTGTGAAGGGTTTCAAATGTGGCACCAACATAGGATAAATGCCTACATAGCAGCTGTTTTTAGGATGATATTATTCCCTTAAGGTAATTTTAGCATACACTATAGGGTAGCTGAGTTAATTTCTCAATTCCTTGTTAGCAAATCCTACATACTAGCAATTTTAGCCGAGTACGTTAGATCCCTTACTTATGTCAAGCAACACAATCATGGGGTAACCCTTATGATTTTATGGTTTGCCGGTCATCTCGGTTGTTTGGAAATGACTTTACTCGGAATGAATCAAACATCGACATAATTGAAAGTTGTACTCATAAGATCAAATGGATAGCAATGTTACTACCTCAGGATGGGTTGGTATTGGTATATTAGAGGAACTACCAACTACAACAATTCTTTGGGTCGCCAAATGGTTTAAAGGTACTAAAGCTATATTAAGTTGCTTAAACTACAAATGGTTTCCTCTGATTGGAATCTCCAGCTGTATAAGTTACTTTCCAATAAGTGTGGTTAGGCAATTATGGCCATACAAGATATTACTTATATCAAACCATTGATCCCAACATTGCTCGATTACATAAATGTTAACCTCCTTCCACATGAAATCGATAACCGTTTGAAAGAGATTGTTAACTATTAGCAAACTTGTACTGCTAAGCCTATTCGTGATCCTGGGAGTTAAGGCCAGATTTAGAGGTTTACAGAGCTAGCTAGAATTTTGTATGCTATTTCTAACATTATGCAAAGATCGCCTCATGTCGAGCCCTTGATGTTTTAGAGCCTAAGCCAACTTACTCCTTCTTAAAGAACAAAGTTATTAGGATGTAATGAAAGCAAATGTTGAAGTTTTGCATCAGGATTATGATAAAGCCTGGGGATGTGGAAATTGAAATTTCAAGAAGAAAGAAGAGAGAAAGAACTTTGGAGGGAGTACTATTTGAAGAAAGAGAAGGAGTGTGATCAGTTGAAAGAAGAGCCAGAGCAAATTCGACTAGTGAAGCAAAGAAAATTGGAGTGAAGCTTGAGTCTTGTTTTGAGTTTGCCCTTGAAGGCACCTTTTTGTAAATAAATAATTAAAGAGATTGTTCAGTTTGTTGAGTCTAGTAATCAAGTTTGTAATGAAGGGTCTAGTTTTTCTATGTATGGTCTGATTACTGACATTTTGGTTCCATTTTTCCAAAAAAAGGAAAGAAAAAAGATGTTTAATCTTTCATTTTGTACATATTTCTTCTTACATATGCAAAAACTCATAAAAATATTGAAAACTCAAAACAAGAAAATATAAATATTGAACTCACAAAATTTGAGTATGAACGTGTAAACCCTGAGATTTTTCGTATAAATATAAACAAAAATATATAGAAATAGAAAATAGAAAATAGATAGTTGATTTTGAACCCAACTGAGACTCTAGATTGAAACTATAAGTAGTATTGGTCCGGTCTATGGTTTCGAACCTTAAAATAAAATTTCAAATAGATAAAATATAATTTACGATAGTAGGTATAAAAGTTGAAAAGTAAAGTTTAAAACTAAAGATTCTATGTATACTATAGTATTTAGAATATTTAATATCGATGATATGCAAATTTTCATCTAAAAATATTATTGAATAAATATTTATCATACGTGTCATTTGGACCCGCAAAATTGACTTTTTACATAAGTTCATATTTTTTCCCACTCCTTACACATTGTTGTTATAAATTCATCATCTTCTCTTTATTTTTGTATTTCTATATATCCTATCTTCCTTACATTTTTTTCTTATTTTCCAATTCTTACATAAACAACGGATCAAAACTCTCACAATAAAAGATATATTTATACTCGATTAACTTAATAAACTATCCTAAAACTAAGATAATTAACTAACTAAATAATATTATATAATAAACTATACCATTTTCAGTGCAAATTGTACCAAACTTGTGGCTGGAACTTCTCCAATTTTCTTCAGCCGAAAACACTCAACAAATGAGTCGACAAGGCAATCAAAAGTCTAGCAAATAATGGCAAAAGACTAATCAAAATTCACCAAAAATTCTCCATAAGAAATGCAACACACAATGAGGAGCCAATTTGCTTCACAATCAAAAAGGAATTCGGTTGAAATTTTTTCCCTTTGATAAACCAAATTGCAACGGCCTCTCTCTTCTTCATCTATATATATATATATATATAGCTCTTAATGAACTAAAGACAAAGCCAATAATTCACAAAAATCATAACCTTGGCAGCTATTAAACTCTTTTTGAAGCAGCTCAAATTCGTCCACACCCACACCATATAACACCTACCAATACAAACCCATAGAATAGCAAACCTAAGCTTAGGAAAGGAGTAATAAAGGTAAGTTAATTTCGTTTTGAGTAAGTTTATACATAAAACATTGTATTAAACAATGTTCTTTACCCATCTAGGTTCAAATCGAACTCAAAGGGAGAGTTTAACACATTCTTATCAGCTCAAACAAGGTAATACCCAACCTTAACTCTTATATGTATGCTATCATCTTTATAAAAGTTAGAAACTAGGTTGAATAGTGATTTAAAGAAGTGATATATACTGATATATCACATATGATACATGTAGAATGAAGAGAAACACTTAGGAGAAGCTTTAATACAAGTATGATATACCTATGTTAAAGGAAAAGTAAGTTTCAAATTGAACAAAATCGGAGAAGAAGATGAATAGTGTCAACACTGCCTCTACGCCGGTAGTGTATACGCTCAACGCCGGCAACGTACATGGGTAGGCCAACAATGTTGAGACGACTTACACTAGAACACAAGCTATGTAAAATTTATTTTTACATAAAATGAACGAACGCCGGCTAACTTGTAAACCCCGGTTTTTCAAGTAGCCAAGATAACCCTAGAACCGGAAACCAAAACCCCAAACCGGAATAGCTCAAGTCTGGAGTGAGAACTAGGAACCCTAATTCCGGCTTTTCCTCGGTTTCCAATTAAGAAATTTTGATAAGAAAATTTAATTTTTAATATAGTTCTTGATTATATTTCAAACCAAGAAAATATCAGATTTTAAGAAAATTTCAATTCCGGGTCATCCCGAGACCCATTATAGAAAAACGTGCCCCGGAACTAGAATTTCAAAAATTTACTTATGAGTACTCAATTGAATCGAAATAAAATGAGGATTTCAAAAATATATTTTTCATAATTTTCCGGCTTATGAAAAATACAGTTATAGCTTTTTATTCGTATTTCCTTATTACCGAAATTAAATTATCTTGTCTACTATTCTTCACTATTCACAAGTACCACCTAGACTACCTATTTGCACACTCTACAATTTCAACCCTTACCATCACTCAAATCAATCTCTTTTCTAAATACTTTTTGTCCCTTAACTTTCCATACAAATTATGACAATTACACATCAAGTTAAATCAATCAAATAAAGTAAAAATTTCAAACTTCTTCCCTTCCCACACAAGCTTAAAGCCGGCGTGATGCCCCTCCCCCCCCCCCCCCCCCCCCTCCATGCTCCAATTTGCAATTTTTTTTACTCCCTTTTAACCTAATCTCATTTCATATATATACTACATTTTCTGTCTCTTTCCTCATTCTTTCACTTTTCAATTGTTACAAAGTGTAAAAGCTCTCAAATCCTCCCATTTCCCCTCCTTGGCCGTGAGTTTCAAGCGCTCCCCCCCCCCTCCCCCCCCCCCCCCCCCCCCCCCCCCCCCCCCTCCACACACACACACACACACACACACACAACTTTCCATTTCTCTTTTCATCTTCTATTTCACTTCAAGTAAGTAAGCTTTCACTCCTTCCACTCATAGATCTTTGTTATGGCTAAGTGATTCTTGGATATTTCCAACCAAAGGACCCCCATGAGCTTTTGCTAGGGACAAGGAAATGTCAAAACAAGAATACCAAACCATTACAAAGTAGATCTAACCTTTAAAGGAGCTTTCATGCCAAAAGCTTTATATTTATCCATCAAAAAGTATTTTGAACTAAATATCTTTTATAAAAATATAGTTTTTATGTTTTCAAAACTCATTTAAGCATTTGATATAGTAGATCCATTATTTTACTACTCATATTCATGTAGGCATTTAAGATTTCATCATTATTTTGTGTTTATGTGCAGTAATAGTCTTTAATGCTTTTGTCTTTAGTAAATAACCTTCCTAGTATATAGATCTATAGGTAGATAAGTTAATAAAGTCAAAAAGGAAAAGACTTTTCAAGAAATGAACTTGTGTAAATTCGGATGACTTTAGAACCCTAGGTTAAAAACACTTTTATCAACTTCTAAACATATATTTTACAAGAGAAATGGAACTTATAGGTAATAGATAATGTTTGGTAATATTTTTCATGAGACTAAATGAGTTTTACTAAGGAAAATATTTGAAAACAAGAGATGAAGTCTAATAGAAATTTGGAGTTAAAAGTCTTGAAAACCAAATTGGTAATAATGGATAGATGGTTAGAAACACTATTTTTCCAACTTCAAAAATGGTATTCTCTTAAATAAATGAAGTCCTTAGGGCATAGGTATAATAAATACTTAAAGTTTTAAGTATAAAATACATTTTTCCTAAAGGAATCAACTTGAAAATGGAAATTTCTAAATTCGGATTTTTGAAACCACCCTAGTAAAAGACCCACTTAAAAGTTTATAAATGAAGATTTCATTAAAGAAATAAAGGCCTTAGGATATAACTAATATGAGGGTCAAAATTTCTTTAAACAAAGTAGAGTTTTCCTAAAGAACATCCTTGTAATATGTAGGTGTGACCAAGTGTAGTAAACTCACTTGTTAAACAATAGTATGAAATGGTTTTCTAAGAAAAGTTTATGTAAATTCTTTAAACCTAAAGAGTTATAAAAACTTTGGCTCATTAGTGTTCATATCATGACATTCATGATAGGGAAAATCATTACGATGGCATTTAGTTTCATCTTGTACTTAGGAATCTCAAGTGCATTCATAAAAACTGCATTTTTGGAATCAATGTACCCGCTGTACAGATCTGACCCCTCAATTCCAAGGCTTAGATTTTTTTCAAAACTTGATTTAAACTTCATAATTAGAAAGCTCTTCTGAAGTAGATAGAAATTGATATAAAATTTGCGAAATTCTGACTTAAAACAACCAAGTTATGGCCATTTTAAAACGGGACTTCGAAAATGATGCGATTTCGATTTCACTAAGTTTTCTTAGAGTTTTAGTGTCCTAAGTTGGTAGAATACTTATTAGGATTTTTCTTATGTGAATAGGAGAACCCAAGGACGTTGAATCCTTGCCTCCGAACTATTATTACTAGAAGAAAGGCGAACCAATGGCGGAGTGAGTTTTTCTTCCCGATTCATTTATTGTATGTGCTTGTAATTTAGTGCACTAGAATGTAGGCCTAATGAATGGAAGATGAATGATGGGGATTAATGGGAAATTATATGATTGATGATGTGAGAACCCAAATTAAGAATATCGAAACCGGGTGATAAACTTTGGTTATGTAGTTAGCTATGATGGATTGTCTGAGAAATTGTTTGATCGCCTAAATAAAATAACTTAATCATCTACTTGGAATAATGCCAACTTGACACGTGCATATCATAATGGGAAGGAGCATTAGCATTTGTAGGTTAATCGTGAACCATAAACGATATCGAATAATCGTAGGTTAATCGTGAACCATAAATATCGAATAATCGTAGGTTAGTCGTGAACCATAAACGACATCGAATAATCGTAGGTTAACCGTGAACCATAAACGACATATTGATAGTACCGCAGTAGTCGTTAATCTTAATCGCTAACCGGATGGAGGACGCAATTCCATCCACATATGATTTCCGGTTGGTCATATGTATGTGAACTCACGTGTTTGATGCATCCACTTGCTTGATTAATAACTTGCTTGAATTGTTGTGACATGAATGTTTTGTGGAAGATTACACTCACTAAGCTAGTTAGCTTACGTCCTACTGTCCATTCCTTTTGCAGCTATCCCATTTGTGCTTAGGCGACGTGACCCGACTGAACAGGCACAGAAGCTAGGAGTTTTCCCTAAAAGTTGAAATTTTCTGTTTTAGACTTCCATAGAAAACTTCTAAGACTTGGATGACTGTATAAGACGTTAATTATTCTTTTGTGGGGGCTTGTAATATTATTTATGTTCATGAATTATATCCTACTGCTAATGCATGCAAATTAAGCTTTTATCTCCATTTGGACTTGTACTCTATTGTGTGTAAAGGTACGCCTTACATCTATATAAGGCTCTCGAAAGACTAAGGCGGTAATTCGGGAATCTTAATGGTATGTGGCGGACTGTTACGTTTATGGTACCCTATGGGGTGACATAACTAGAATTATACACTGGTAGCGTAGAAGCCAGCGTACGAGGTAAAGCTGGTGCCTACAAGCCAGCATACCCTGATAACAAAATAACATGAAAAACCTAAGAACGCTAGAATATATACGACATAATATATAAACAATAATAAACATATCTTATATATACATATATCAAAGTAGACTTTACTAAAGTAAATAAATAAATACAAATACTTATAATAATAATATGTTTAATATTTGAGAACTATTAACCATGAGTTATAAAGGAATATTAGTGTTATTAGCAATTTTAAGTGTAAAATATTTGTCTTATACTAACAAATGTACAAGAATGGAAACGAAATAAGCTAAATTTATGAATAATTGACTTCTAAAATGAAAAAAAATAATTATAAAAGTATATAAAAGGAAACATGACGACATTAAACAATAGTAAACAAAAATGATTTACTATAATGGGTCAAATAGAGAATAATATAAAATTAGTAATAATAACTATAATAATATAAGCTTATTAAATATCAATTTTTCGAATACAAGATAAAATATATATATATATTATAAATATCAAGCAAGATCAAGACAAGCAAAATGAAAATATATATTAAATGATAATTATTATCATAAGACCATTAAAGGACCAAAATAAGTAATAGAAACAAAGCTAAATATCAATATAGGACACTTAGACACTCATAAGAGTTTAATTATATAATTTATGCCTTAATATGAATATTTCTATCATCTAGTGACTTTGGTATTATAGAAGACCTTCTAGCTGATTACTATATTAGTCACTTTGAAACAGGTGAGTAACTCAGTCATATTATACTATTTGTGCTTGTAATTAGTTGAATGTAATGCAAAGTTAATAATATGATTCTTTTTATTGAAATGTGTTGTGATATGATTGTATGATTATTAATTTACCATTACAAAAATGATAATAATTACTGACGATGTGAAGTGGTATGATGATGATTATTATGGTGTAATGTATGATTGCCATGAAACTGAATAAGAATTATTGATTTGTTAAATAACCTAGTCATGCATTACACGTACTACATTATTATATACACGAATAGGTGATAGCCTGCTACGTATTAATATTTCGGTTATCTGATTAATGCTTGGTTTTCTAAGTGTTATTCTTCCAAGGATTTCTTTATTTCGATTTTACGGGAACTAAGTGGCAATGAAGG
>JAMXBD010004635.1:0-50693 GCA_024138025.1 Combretum micranthum | reverse complement strand
ACATAGCTAGCCATTCCAAACCTATTCACAACAAACTAAAATGTTAGATCTCATTTCTTACAATTTAAAAATACAAGAACTTCAACTTCTTCAACATCTTTCACTCACATTCAATTAAACATCACTATCGACAAACAGACGGCTTTTAACCAATCCGGCATTTACTAAATACCTTTTAACCATTAACATCGTTTTATTATATACTTCATAAATCAACATACACTCCATATACTATTCCTACAACTCAAAATCTACAACTACAACATACTAAATCAGACAAAACCACACATTCGATGGCTCACCTATATTAAATATGAAAATTCACAAAATTGAACCATTGAGGTATTTCACCGAACATCTTGTATGCATGGAAAAATTTCAATATCAACTTGATAGATAGACAAATGCAGTGACATAAGACTCACCAATTCACCATACACTACTCTTACAACACTTCACAACACACAACAAGTAGCTACAACACAATGATTCAGACAAAATCACACAAACCCTCACTTTCTCTATTTCTTATCATTTTTCTCTAATTTTGGAAAACAACGCAAAAAAATGAAAGAAAATGCCTTACCTGAGATCGGGCAATAGAAAACATCGAAAATCTTTATTGGAGATAGACAACAATTCGAGGAGCACCTTTCAAAGCATCTTCTTTGGAGGAAATGTCATTGCAACAATGAGAACAAATGCTCTCGGCAAAAACATTTTGCCATATTTAGTTGCAGTGAAGTACTGTCTCGAACGATGCCTTCCATGTTTGTTCTAAAGGCGCCATCTGAGAAGGCGCCTTCACCCCCTATATCCTGAATTACTTCTCAAACCATCCTTTTCCGTGCATTTTTTCAAAAATAGACCCAAAAACACCCATAAACCTTTTCGTACCAAAGGAAGGAGAAGACATAAGGGTGAGGATTCAATGCGCTCAAGTGCACAATACATTACTCACCGAGCCTCCCCCCCCAGGCGTAAATCTAGTGTGATCAGGCACACCATAGGGATGCAAGCTCCCAGGGTGTTTGAGTGCATCATAGCTTGCATAGGTACATAAAAAATTGCTCAATCACTAATCATAAAGATCGAACTAACCCTAGTTTTGTCTTTGCTCTTCCTAGGCCTTAAACAACGGTGCCAAGATTGGCTTGTCAACGAGGTAATTTAAATTTTTTAAAAAACATTTATGACCACCAATTATTAGGGGTGAACAAAAAAACAAACTGAATCAAACAAATCCGTAACCAAGTTGAATCAAATTGAAAATATGGTTTTTTTAATAATTTGGTTTAAAAACATTTCCAGTCCAAGCCAATTCGTAAATTTATAGTTGGTTTGAAAATGTAAAATAAACCAATTCATAAAACCGAACCAAACCGTTTTAAAAAAATATAATAATATTTTACTTGTAAGTTATAACTATAATTTTTTTTTTTTTATGATGATTGATTAAATGTCACATATGTTCATATGATTTCATTTAATATTTATTATTTGGTGAATATTGATTAAAATCAACTTGTTCATTTTTAAATTTGTTTTTTAGGCTTGTGATATATATATATATATATATATATATTTGTTGATGATGAACTATTATTTTTTTAATAGTTTTTAACTTTATAAAGTATAAAATCGATTTATTTAGTTATAAACTCTTATTTTGTATTAATTGTTTGCTGTATTTTGTCAGCAGATCATTTTATTCATCGATGACTGTTATCGATAGATGATTTTTTATTTTGGCTAAATTTATTAGTAGATGATTGATTTTATGGTTTTATTGAAAATTTTAAATCATAACTTGCTATGTATTAGTCAATGAATGTATTTTATTTGTGTATAACTGATTTTATAAAGGATTATAGATTAAAAGTATGATGAATTTATAAAGTATTTTGTTGTGGTTTACAGTATAAACTTTATAAAGTGATATAAATACTTAAGTATTTACAAAATGTAAAAAAACTAGAATAAAGAAAATTTTTAGTGAGAATTTTGATTTAATCTGTAATTCACATTGAACCAAGCCGTTATTTAATGGTTTAGAAAATTTATAATCTGAACCAAACCAGTACTTAATGGTTTGATTTGGGATGGAAAAAAACCAAACCGTAAATTATGGTTTGGTTTGGTTTTAGGAAAAACTAAGCCAGATCGATCTGTGCCCACCCCTACCAATTATATCCAAAAATCATTTAGGCCAATAATTGGCTCGAATTCAATCGTATGAACAAAAAATGATTTTTCTTTAAAATGCATGAAAAACCTAAATTATATATGTCAGTATATGATTTCAATTTAATAAAACTAGAAGTTATGATGGTTGTTTTAGCTCAAATTGCAAAAATTCAAAAAATAATAGTTTTAAATTAGATTGGATCATACGGTTTAATGCAACAATCTTACAAAATTATTTATTATTTATGAAATAAAAATTGAGCAATAATTTTTAGGATTCAATTTATCTCATACGTGAGATGAACATAAAATAGACATTTTAATTTCAATGGAGACTCTAAATTGTCTATCTTATGCAATTTGAAAATTGGATAAATTATACCAAGATTGAAAATTTTCTTTTTGCTATGAACTCATAATTTAACAAATTATATATGCCATTTAGATTTTGAATCACTGTTAAAGCTCAACAAAAATAGCTAAACCACTCCATGACTCTTACATACTCCAACACGACCTATACGTTTTTTATACATTTTTTAATTTTATAATTTTTTATCTTTCTTATAAGCTAAAACTATGACTTTTTGCGGGGGGTAAAAATGAGTGTCTACAATTTGTATATAGCCTAATATAACATCACAGGTGGGCTAAAAAAAATAATAATATAACATCACAAGTGTAAAATGCATTTTTTATGAAAAGTAAAGACATGTAATTTTGGTGTAGTATAATGGTAATTAATTTGATACAAATATTTGTTGAATTGATGGTTCAATGTAAATTTTGATAAGAAAATCAATTACATAATTAATTATTTATTAAAGTTTAGTTACACTTAATTAGCAAAACTTATGTGTAATGTGATACGGCTATATTTGTACAATGGTTTGGATCAAGTTGAAGTGGTTCAAACTTGTGTAAAGTCTCTTAACATTGTGTTTCAAGCCTACTGGCAAGGGGTTTGGCCTGTTACAACACTTCTAGACCGTTTTAAACACAAAATGCCTGTTTATGTTAGAGAAAGTTGAAGAAGTTTAGACCAGTTACAAAAGGTCTAGAATTATTATATTTTTCAACTAGCTAGTAGAACATTTATCACAGCATAAAAGAAAGAGTAAAAATGGACCACTAACCACACTTTTGAAGCTTATAAATATAAAACTTTAAGCAGTTGAAGATGGTCAAAACATTGCATAATAGTTAAAGTCTTTGTGTGTCATTTTTTTTTTTTGTAGAAAAAGAGTTTAGTAGTGTTACTTTGTTCGTTATCTTACTAATCCCTGTGAGACACTATTTTAGAGTTTTTTTAGCGATTATATGTGAGCCTTAAGTTGTTTGTAGTAGAATAGGGTATTCATTTAAAGGCGCAACTCAAGGATATTTTTGTGAGTTTGTGATTGTGTGCTTGTGGTGTAGCTCCATTGGAGCATTTAGTTTGTGGTGAAATAAAGTGGGTAAGCTCTCTCTTGAGGGAGGGATTTATGTATGTCATGGAGATTAGGGGCAAATCGAACTCCATGTTAAATCCTATTGTTATCTTCTCTAACCTTATTTCTTATTTGTGTAATTTATTTATTATTGTTCATCTGTTAAATTTCATGAATTAGGTATCAAAAATTAAATAGTGCAAAATTAGTTGATAAACACAATTCACCCCCTCTTGTATTATCTTAGGTGTTACATAGGTTCTATAATATTATTTGTGTGGTTGTGTAAATAGACTAAAAAGAGAAAAAAACTCAACTTGTACACATTAAGTTTGCATTTTTTACTATACTTGATATCAATTATAAATGATTTCAGCACTTAGCAATTGCTACACATAACGGTGATAGTTAAGAACAAATCTTTTATGTAGTAACTGCTTCATCTCGTGCCAAATAGCCACATCAACTACCTTAATCCTTCTCCCATTCAAACATACATTCTTCTACCATAAACATGCATAACTTTCATATTTTTGTCAAAATTTTCATTAGTAGTAAATTCCAAAGCAATCGATCTAACTTTCATACTTTCGTCATAATTTTAGCAATCAAAGCTTTTTTTTTTTTTTAACTTTGATCCCCCACTCAAAATAATCATCCACATCTTCTTTTCCATTAAATCGAGAAGTCTTCAAATTAATACTGTCTAAAACTTGTCGTTATATCTACAATTGCCTATCATCATCCACTCCATTAAAAACAAATTATCCATCATTCCTTGAGTTACCATGTTTTGACTTACATTACCAATATCTCCATTCCTCAATACACTCATAACACAAGCCTACCAATGCAATGATAAAAAATCCAATCATTATGAATTGAAATCAATTTGAATTTATAAAAGCAATTGAAGTCATAAAGGAATTCAAATAGCCAAATTTCAAAAATTTCCGATTGTGCCCCTATTTAATAATCCAAAATTTTGGAAAATGTTAAAATAATCCAAAATACCAAAATAAAGTTAGAATTTTTTTTTTTTAAATGAAACATTCACAAGACAAATCGAATACAATGCTTTTATAACTTCAAAATTTTCATTAATTGTCATTATGCCCTTGATCAAGAAACCAAGGAAAATTAAAATTTTAGGGACTAGATAAAATGGTAATATTAAGTTGGGGGATAATTAAACTATATTATCTCCCCCCATTTTAAAATTTAAAACTTAAACTAGCCAAGACCTTACATATAGAAGATTGGATGCCTCAAATTATGCCAAGTGGCACAATATAAAAAAGTCTATCCTTTTCCATCCAAAACCTTAATTATACCTCTACACCCCCACATATTTAAACTTCCTTTTAGATTTTTTTTCCTCCCTATATCCCCTCTAAGCTTAAGGAAAACCACAGTCATTTTCCTTTTTGCGCAAGCAGTGCACTGGCAACTTTCAACTTCGGTTACAAGGGTAGGCTGCTTCTACGCTGGCGGCTTAGATATAGATGTAGCCAACGTATATGATGAGAAATGAAAGGTTGGATCAATTTATAACGAAAGTTGTCCCAAAGCCGGTGGCTTTCATGCCGGCTTAGACAATCCATCAAATTTGGTCTCTTCAATTGTCTCAGAGCATGTTGTCTACTTGTCTCTTCAGATCTCTGACCTACACTGTCTCAACACCGGCGACTTAGTAGCTAGTGTAGGTTGTAACTCCTTTTGTGTTGGCTTCATTTCAATTCTAAGTTGCCAGCCTTCAGTGTATGTAAACCTCGGTATTCTCAGTAGTTAAGAAAACCCTGAGAGTTGAAAAGCGAAACCCTAATCCGGTCCAATTTAAGTCTAATGAGAGAAGACTTAGAAACCCTAAATCCGGCTTTCCTTCGGTTTCATAATAAAATAAGTTTCATAAAGTAAATGAATATGAATTATTGTTTTAAAGTATATTTTAAACCTTAGAAAGTTTTAAATTTGGGAATTTTTCAATTTCGGGCCTTTCCGAGCTCAATTACGGAAAAACGTGCCCCGAGACCACAAACTCAGAAAAATATTCCGAAATATTCATTAGAACCAAAATTTTATAAGGATTCCAAAAATATCAATTTTATGATTTTCGGGGTTATAAAAATTACAGTTATAGCCTTTTTCCCGTGTTTTCATTACAACCGGTAAAGTAGATGTCTTGTCTACTATTCACAAGTACAACCTACACTACACACTACCCATACCCTATTCTTACATCCTTACAACTACTCATTACAATTTTCTTTTCCAAGAAATTTTGTTTCCTAAATAATTATTACATTTATTATATTTTAATTACATAAATTATTAATATTTTAAATTTCAACACACACACCTACCCCCCCCCCCCCCCCCCCCCTCTTTTTCCCTCTCTTTTTGTTTTATTTTTACTATTTTTATTCAATTAAAACCCTAGTCTATCCAATATATAAGCTCATTTTTCTCTCTCTCCTCATTTTCACTCTTACAAATTTTAACAAAGGTTGAAACTCTCTCTCCTCTCTGAATGTTGCCGTGACCCACCCTATGCACACACACTCACAATTTATTTTCTCTTCTTTTCATCCTAAATCTCCATTAAAGTGATGATTTCAGCTTTGTTCTTCCCAAATCTTTGTAATGGCAAAGCTATTCTTGTGTGTTTTCCACATTTAATCCCAATGATCACATGCTAGGGACATGAAAACACTAATACAAGAATACCAAGCCATCAATGAAGTGGATCTAGTGTTCAAGAGAGTTTTTGTTGAAATATCATTGTTCATGCATGTAAAGTAGAGATCTAGCATAGAAGTTATGTTCATGCCATGAAACTCATGATTCATGCATTATATTGGTAGATCTAGTGTTTAGACATTCATATCTTCTACATTTATGTTCATATGGTTATTTTGATTTTCATGCATTGATGATCATAAAAATGTAGCCTTGCCTATGTATAGATATGTTAGATGGTAGATTTCATGTATAGAAGACAAGAAACTTGAAAAAGAAAATACTTTGTTAGAAATGCTTAGTTGAAAATTCGGATGATTTTGGAACCCTACTTTAAAAACCACCAAAACCACTTTAAAACTCATATTTTTCATAAAAAAAAAATGGAAGGTATATGTAATAGATACCCTTAAGGAATGATTTTCATAAGTTTAGATGAGTTTAAGCATGAGGAAAATATAAAACAAGTAGTAGAGTTGCAATGAAAAATCTTGAGATAGTGATTAGTTTGTTAAATTCGTATGTTGGAATAATGCTTACATAAACACCTAGTATCCAAGCTTAAATTGCATGTTTTATGAGTTAAATGGAGTCCTTAGACAATAGATATAATGAAGCTTCAATTTTTGATGCATTAAACAAGTTTTCTCATAAGAAGAATGCAAGAAAAGGAAATTTCCAAAATTCGGATTTTTGTGAAAAGCTTATTTAAAAATATATTTACAAAGTAAAAAATGTGAATTTCTATGCATAAATGAAGGTCATGATTAGTATAGATATTGAGAACTCATTTTTTTTTAGAGATAACAAGTAGATTCCAAGAATAAAATCATAAAAATCCTAGGGAATGTAAAGTTGGAAAGAATAGCTTTTTATAAGTGACCATTATGGAGTTCTTAACAATTAGGAGTTGATAAGAGTTCATCATCAAAGATCATCAAAACTATGCATATACTGAGCTCATTACATGATATTCATATTAGGAATTCATTCATATACCATCTATACATGAATCATCAACTAGGAACATTTTTATCAAATGCGAAACAATTTTTCGGAATAGGAAAAGTTACAGAATAGATATGATCCCACTGTTTCATGATCTTAATGTTTTCAAAACTTGAAAATAATGTTAGAATCGGATAGATCTTTCGAAGTAGGTAGAAATCGATATAAAATTTGCGAAATTCCTAGTTAAAATGACCAAGTTATGGCCATTTTAAGTTGGAACTTCCGCAAATAACGAAGATTCCGATTTTGTGTAGTTTAGTGATGAGATTCTTATTAGGTTGTTCTTATTTGATAGGTGATCCCGAGCAAGATGATACCCTACCACCCGACTACTATTACTAAGAGACCGGCATACCATGGTCGAGTGAGTATTACTCCCGCTCCAATTATTGCTTGTGATTGTATTGATAGTAGCATTAGTTGTTTAGGCAAAGATAAAAATGATTATGCATGATGGGGTATTTGGGAATTATATGCTTGTCTATTGTTGATATGTGAAGTTGAACTTAAGGAATATCGAAACCGGGTGCTAAGCTGTTGCTTGATTAGCTAGAATTTATATTGATTGTCTGTGAATAATTGTTGGTCACCTAAAAGAATTGGAATAATCCATATTGGACCTCAATTATAATTGGACTCATTCATATCACGATGGGATGATACATTAGCATTTGTTGGTTTTTCGTGACCCATAAAATGAAATTATTGGTTAATCGTGATTCATAAAACGAATTATTGTTCAGTTGACCGTGAGCTTAAACGGTGTCGTACCACAGGATTTGTTAATCTACTAACCCGGGATGGAGGGCGCAAGTCCAACCACATATGATTTCCGGCTGGTCATATGTTTATTGAACTCATTTGTCTGATGCATACCATTTGCTTGAATAATCACTTGTTGTTTAATTTGTCTTAATTGTGATATGGAAGTTTTACTCACTAAGCTAGTTAGCTTACGCCCCCATAGTTTTTACTTGTTGCAGCACGAGTTCATTTGGCTTAGCCGAGGCAAGCCAGCTCAGTACCGGAGATAGGAGTTTCCCCTAAAGTTTACTTCGATTTTGTTTAGACTTCCTTTGGAAACTAAAGGACTTTGGATGACTGTAATGGACTTGATATTATTTTGCGGGAGAATGCCCCTTAGACTTTTGTAAAGTATATATATGTGTTTTGGTTTATTATCTATGGCTAGTGAATGCTACATTAAACTTCTTAACTCCATTGATTGAGTATTCTATTATCGTAAATGGACGCTTTACATCTATATAAGACTCGCGAAGGGCTCGGATAGGGATTTCAAGAGTCTTATATAGTATGTGGTGGGCTGTTACATTTAGGATACCCTATGGGGCGTGACAGTTTAAGTTGGTATCAGAGCCCTAGGTTATAAAACAAGACAATAGAATTAAAATAAACCGAACTTAGAAATCTAATTAATAGGTTCAAATGTAGTCGAAATATTTTTCTTTGTTAAGTCTAATTAGGAGTCTTATATTGTTGTAGGTCTCCTTGGGTGAGACCAGGAAACAGGCTAGACACTTCACCAAGAGGAATGATGAGACCATGGTGGAGTACAGGTTGAGATTGAGAGAATTGTGTGAGGACTTTGCTTTAGCCAGGCACCCCCGAACTATAGGAGAAATGTTCAAATTGTGGAAAGAAGGATTGAGATACACTAGGTGGGCTGCTGTGGTCGACCAACTGAGATATGATCCTATGGGGAGAAGGAGTTGGACTAAGTTGGAGATAATTTATACCTTAGAAAGAATCATGGTAGAGTATGGGCATGAGCCCATGACTAGGGAAGCTACCTTTATCTTGAAGAATGGGGGAAACCGGACCCCTGTAGACTTTAGGGTGGATCCCTATAGGCCTCTATATGTGTATCTATGACAATTTGTATGACCACCATGACTGGAACATAGCAGATGCATGGAACCATATTACCTGGCATGCGGTTTACTTAGACATTCTTCCACCACGAGTGATAGCTCCACCTCCAGCAGTGATAGGTATGCAATTGAATGGTGCACCTGTGATTGGGAGAATGAAGAAGAGAGGAGGAAGAAGAAGAGGACCCTAAGGAGGATCCTAATTGGGAGGAAAATGTAGTCCTAGAACCCCTACCCCACCCATTGAGCCGGAAGTGGAAGTGAATCGAACCTAACCAAATTGTGTGGGATTTTAATCGAGTGTTGGAGATACCAATAGTGGAAGGGTAGAACTGAGTTAGATCCAATGATATGGAGGGATGTATATATTGAGGGAGAATATCCACCTGTGCTTGATCTAGTAGTAGCAGATCCCGTGGCCCTGAGCCTATGGAAGTGAGTGTAGGTGGAGAGCCTGTGAGAGAAACCGAAGTAGTGGAGACCCAAGTGAGTGAACCTAAAGTAAGAGGTGATGAGAATGAAGTGAGCCCGAGGGAAGGGCAAGGAACGGAGGAAGAGGAAGAAAGCGAAGACCAAGAGCCTTTAGTCGACCTGCTAGGAACGGAGGATGACTACGAGGGAATACCTTAGTTTGTTCGTCTGACAGGACGATGGTGGTTCTTTAGTAGGAGACGACCTCCTAGTTCGACCTCCGATGATACTAGTGATGAGTAAAGGCGAGATGATAGCTAACCCATGAAGTCCAAGTGAAGTCCTTATTTTTCTTATTTTTGTAGGCAATGCGGGATGCCAATTTGCCTTAGGATTTCGAGATAGTCTAGTATTTTGTTCTTTCTTTTCCTTGTATTTTGCTTTGTTTTTGGAAATAGGCGAGAAGGTTTAGAATCGACACTAGAGTATAGCTAGCCAAATTTTGTGGACAGAAATCTTTGATGTAATATTTTATATGGCTCGCTAAAGTAATGAAGGATCATGTTTATTTCAAAGGAAAGAAATTGTGGAAAGCATGCATGATAGATATTAGACATAAAGAACATTAGCCACATATAAATTGCATGAGCATTCATTCATTCATGTTATTATTTTGAGATTGCAACCTATCTTCCTATGCGTAAATTCTTTTGTTCCTCCTTATGATTACATGAAATTTATGAAATTCGATTACTTTTAAAAAAAAAATTGACTTCCGAATTCATGTGAAATTTTGAATCTTGTTGACAAACTAATTTCCTCACGAATTTAAAACATCCTAAGAATACTAAAATTTAATAAACAATGTGTAAACAGACGAAACCGACGGATTCGGAATCTGGAACAAGGGTCTATCCCAAACGAAGCCGACCAGCCGACCGTACCTCAACCTAATCCTCAAGGAGTAGCACCCCAGAATCAGCAGAGTGAGGTGTTAAATGCGATTGGACAATTAGCTAATCTTCTGAATACATTCATCCAGAACCAAAACCCGATTCAGAACTCGTACCCAGGGCAAAGTGTCCGGGATTCTGCCCCACACCCACCACCTGCAGATCACCGGGAAGTGACTGCTGAGGTGCGGCTCCACAGGAGGAGCATTCCTATAATGTGCCCTTGCTACCACCACCACCATACAAAAGACCTCACCGAAGCTCCTTACCGGACTTCATTAAGAGTAACCGGTATTTTGATGGAGCGTTTGGTGAACCAGATGTAGCCGAGGACTGGTTAGCTCAAGTTGAATGATCTTTTGCTGCATATGAAATTCCACCTTATCTACAATTGGAATATGGAACATATATGCTGAGATATAACGCGAGGGTCTGGTAGGATTCTAGGAGAAGAAGTTTGACTTCCCCGATTACATGGGAAACTTTTCGCTGGGAATTTTTGAATAACTACTTTCCCTCCAGCTTGAGGGTAAAGTATAGTGCTGACTTCCTCCATGTTAAACAAAAGGGGAGAACTGTGAAACAGTATGAGACTGAGTTCGTCCACTTGCTGCAATATGCACCCGAGTCTTTTAGGGATAGTGAAGAGTTGAAGAAGCAAGTATTCTTGGGAGGCCTAGATGAAAAGTTGCGGATTAATTTGGAAGAGTTTGGAGTAAGGACCTATCCTGAGATGGTTGAAAAGGCCCGAGTGATCGAAGGGGCCAGGAAAAGGAAATACTAGGAACTTGACAAGAGAGTATTTGGGAAAAGGCTGTTTGACGCCTCAAGTTCTGGGTTCAAATGAAAGAGGTATAGACTGTACCAAGGGTTTAAGGATGATTCTAGTGGAAAGCCGACCCAGTTCAAGACCAATGTCACATGCTGGAAATGTAAGGGGACGCATGCTCCTAGGCAATGTCCGCTGTTGAAAAACAAATGTTATTTCTGTAGCGATGCTGGCCATATAGTTTATACGTGCCCGAAGAAGCTGGCCGTGACTTGCTTTATTTGCAAGGAGAAGGGGCATTTAGCCTCTGAATGTTCCCAACGGAAAAGCGTGGCCGCTCGTCCCTTTGAGACTTTGAGCAATACCAACCCAATGATGTCGGGTAACAAAAGTGGGAGCCGTGCAGCTTCGGCAATGCATGGGATAAGGCTATATAACTTCGAAGGCCATGGATGGTAGAAGAAGATGAGGATGAGGAAGTGGAATTGGCAGCCTTGGATCAAAGCGACGGCACAGATGGCGGCCTGTGACAGGTTAGTAACAGAAACCCTTAAGTTAAAATTTAATTTATTAATTTGAATTATTGCCTGAATGAAATTAAATATGTTATGGGAAAGCTGGAAGTAAGAACCATATGTAGGTAGCTTTGAGAGTGTTTTAGGGTTGATAAGTGATGGATGTTTGTTGACCTTTGGACACATACGGGTGAATAGCGTGGAGGCTTATGTTTTATTTGACACGGGAGCGACACATTCATTCATCACCACTAGTTTGGCTAACCAACTTGGATTACCTATAGCCACAACTACTGTTAGTTTAAGGTTTAAGACACCTACTGGAAGCGTCAACCTAGGAATTGATAAAGGACTGTCCATTGGAAATTCACGGACACCACTCCAAAAGTGATTTAATAATATTGGAGAAGAACAAATACGAAGTTATCCTCGGAATGAGTTGGTTAAGTAAAGTAAAAGCAATAGTGGATTGCCAAAAGAGGACAGTGTGTTTGTATGATCAATCGGGAGGAAAAGTAGAATTTGTGGGAGAGACCCTAGTTCCAAGAAGGTTTGGGTTAAACTCTTTTGAATTGATGATGGAGGATGAAGAGATAATACCTATTGAAGGTAATTTGGATAAAGAGGAAACCCGTGAAGAAAGGGATATACCGGTGGTAAATGAATATTTAGATGTGTTTTCAGAAATTTTGCCGGGGTTACCACCAAAGAGAGAAATTGATTTTGAGATTGTTTTAGCTCCAAACACCGAACCGATATCCAAAGCACCATACCGGATGGCATCGACTGAGTTAAAGGAGTTAAAGACACAATTGCAGGAACTTTTGGATCAAAAATTCATAAGACCAAGCGTGTCGCCATGGGGCGCACCTGTTTTGTTTGTGAAGAAGAAGGATGGATCAATGAGATTGTGTATCGATTATTGTGAGCTGAATAAGGTAACTATCAAGAATCGGTATCCTTTTTCAAGAATTAATGATTTGTTTGATCAACTGCAAGGGGCTTGTCTGTTTTCACGCATTGATTTGCGTTCGAGATACCATCAGTTGAGGATAAAGCCTGAGGATGTACCAAAGACGGCTTTTCGTACTGTTATGGACACTACGAGTTTCTGGTGATATCGTTCGAGCTGACTAATGCACCAGCTGCATTTATGGATCTTATGAACAGAGTTTATAAGCCACTTTTGGATAAATGTGTGATAGTCTTCATAGACGACATCATAATATATTCGAAGACCAAGGAACAACACGAGGAACATCTTCGTTTGGCGTTGCAAACCTTAAGGGACAACAAGTTGTAAGCCAAATTGTCCAAATGTGATTTTTGGTTGGACAGAATATCTTTTCTTAGACATGTAGTAACTGGGAATGGGATATCAGTTGACCCCGAAAAGATTAAGGCTGTAGTAATGGAAACCACCACAAACGGTTACTGAAGTAAGAAGTTTCTTGGGATTGGCTGGCTACTATCGCAAGTTTGTGAAGGATTTCTCAAAGATAGCCAAGCCACTGACTCAATTGACCCAAAAGAATGACAAATTTGTTTGGACAGATAAGAGGGAACAGAGCTTCCTAGAATTGAAACGGCGACTGGTATCGGCACTGATTTTGATTTACCAGACCCGGAAAAGTCCTATACGGTGCATAGTGACGCCTCAAGGAATGGCCTTGGATGTGTATTAATGCAGGAAGGGAAAGTTATTGCATATGCTTCTCGACAATTGAGACCCCACAAGCAGAACTACCCTACACATGATCTGGAATTGGCAGTTGTCTTCGCCTTGAAACTATGGAGATAATTTATATGGACAAAGGTGTGAGATATACACGGATCATAAAAGCCTTAATATATATTCACACAAAAGGAACTAAATATGAGACAAAGGAGATGGCTAGAACTGATAAAAGATTATGATATGGGAATAAATTACTGTCCAGGGAAGGTTAATGCAGTCGCAGATGCCCTAAGTCGGAAAAATCACGGGGAAGTAGCCGCCTTGATCACAAGTCAAAGGGATCTGATTAAGGATTTTGAAAAGTTAAAGATTGAGTTCATAGACCAAAGTGCTGAGCTTGTGATACGGAAAACCTTAGGTATATTAAACCTAAGACCCAACGTTCGTCAAATGAAATTGAACCCTAAGGATCGTCTAAGAAACCTGGTGGAAACCACGACCCATTGCCTATATGGAGGCAAGAACCTTGGTATAGTGGTAGACGCCACAATCGGTGATGGCAAACCGATTGATAAGTCAAAAGGGTTGAATGCCACGGGAAACTCCCGATAAGTTCATAAATAAGTTCTTTCCAGAACTCAAAGAGTAGAAACTCTCATATTTTCATTATCAAAGATATATGTCATATATGTTACATCTCATAGATTTATATAGGCTTTTAATTAGCCTAAAAACTAAGCTACAATAAATAAGGAAAAATAATCTATTGATGACTCATAGGAATATGTAAAGACAAACTTGACAATAAACAACCTATTAATGACTCCTAGAAATATGTAAAGACAAACTTGACAATTAAACAAGAAAATATGAAAAGACATAAAAAGAAATCCGAAAAGACACAAAAACTTATATATCCCTAATAAATACAATAAATATCCCTAAGGAAATATTAAATATCCTAAAAAGATATAAACTTAAATATGATATGATGCCATCTGATTCTCATCATTCCCTCCTTCTCGAAAAAGATTCGTCCTCGAATCTCCAAACTGATGCGAACCACAAGCGACCTGCCTTGAGACCCAACATCAATATGCTTGAAAACATCATTCCTCTTTCTAGAAAAAAAATTTCATCGTAGAATCTCCAAACTGATGTAAACCACAAGCGACCTGCCTTGAGACCCAACACTAATATGCTTGGAAACAACTCACTCGAAAGTATGATCAGATGATAAGCGACAAACCTTAAACCCAATGACTTTTCTTTTCTTTTTTTTTAGTTTCAAGCCCTAAACAAGAAACCTAATTAAAAGAAATCAATTCTTTGTTTTTTCACTCTTCTTCTTCTTCTTTTTTTTAATATAATAAACACACTAAAACTGCTAGACCTAAAATCAAGACAAACAAAGGATATGAACGACTTGAGTTACCTCTGGTCGAACTGGATATGGATTCTTAGAATACCAAAAGCTTTGATACCAAATGATACGAAAAACCTTAGGTATATTAAACCTAAGACCCGACGTTCGTCAAATGGAATTGAACCCCAAGGATCATCTAAGAAAACTGATGAAAACCGTGACCTATTGCCTATACGGAGGCAAGAACCTTGGTATAGTCATAGACACCACAACCGGTGATGGCAAACCAATTGATAAGTCAAAGGGGTTGAATGCCACGGGAAACTCTCGATAAGTTCATAAATAAGTTCTTTCCAGAACTCAAAGAGAAGAAAATCTCATATTTTCATTATCAAAGATATCTATCATATATGTTACATCTCATAGATTTATATAGGCTTTTAATTAGCCTAAAAACTAAGCTACAATAAATAAGGAAAAATAACCTATTAATGACTCATAGGAATATGTAAAGACAAACTTGACAATAAACAACCTATTAATGACTCCTAGAAATATGTAAATACAAACTTTACAATTAAACAAGAAAATATGAAAAGACATCAAAAAGACATAGAAACTTAAATATCCCTAAGAAAATAATAAATATCCTAAAAAGATATAAACTTAAATATGATATGATGCCATCTGATTCTCATCAGCTTGAGATAGCCCACCTAACACTGGAACCGACCTTAATATAGAGGATCAAAGAAGCCCAAAGGTATGACGAAGTGATACAAAAGATTAAAAGGGAAACCTAAGTAGGAAAGTACCTCGACTTTGCAATAGATGATGAGGATGTGATCAGAATGAAGGGAAGGTTTTGTGTACAGGAGGACGAAGAGTTGAGGAAGGAAATATTGAGTGAAGCTCATAACTCCGGTTATACCATGTATCCGGGAGGTACCAAGATGTACCAAGATTTGAAAAGCTGCTATTGGCGGAATGGCCTGAAGCAAGATGTGGCAAATTATGTAATGAAATGTCCGGTTTGCCAACAGGTGAAAGTAGAGCACCAAAGACCGAGTGGCTTATTGAAGCCTTTACCTATTCCCGAATGGAAGTGGGATCAGATATCTATGGATTTTGTGTGTGGTTTTCCCAAGACTCCTTCTGGTTATGATGCAGTATGGGTAATAGTAGATCGGTTAACCAAGTTGGTGCACTTCTTACCCATAAATATGACTTATTCGATGGAAAAATTAGCCAAGATCTACATCCGGGAGGTTGTATGGTTACATGGCCTACCTGCAGGGATTATTTCAGATAGGGACCCAAGATTTGTGTCCAAGTTTTGGACAAGCCTGCAAAAGAGTTTGGGCACCAAGTTGCATTTTAGTATGGCATATCACCCTCAGACCGATGGGCAGTCTGAGCTGACGATCCAAACCCTGGAAGACATCTTGAGGGCGTGTGCCTTGGAATTCAAAGGAAATTGGGATAATCATGTGCATCTAATCGAGTTTGCTTACAATAACAGCTATCACTCAACTATTCAGATGCCACCTTATGAAGCTCTGTATGGACAGCGCTGCAGATCCCCTCTGTTTTGGGATGAAGTGGAAAAGATAGCTGTTGGGCCGGAATTGGTACAGGAAGCTGCCGATAAAGTGAGAGTAATCCAGCGAAAAATGAAAGAGGCTTAGGATTGCAAAAGAGCTGGGCAGACCTGAAAAGAAAAGAACTCGAATTCAAAGTGGGTGATCATGCGTACCTGAAGATAAGCCCGATTAAAAGTATTAAAAGAATGCGTACACAGGGAAAGTTAAGCGCGAGATACATTAGACCTTTTGAAATCTTGGAAAAAGTCGGAGATCTGGCATATCAGCTAGCCTTGCCACCAATTTATCCGGGATCCACAACGTGTTCTATGTGTCAGTATTGAGAAAGTATGTCGCTAACCCAGAAAGGATTATGGAATTGGAACCGATTCAGCTGAAAGAAAACCTGACATATGAAGAACATCCCGTAGAGATATTGGATAAGAAAACTCAAAGGCTACGGAACAAGGATATCCATTATGTTAAAGTATTATGGAGAAATCATGCTTTTGAGGAAGCAACTTGGAAAGCTGAGGAGGAGATCCGAAGGAAATACCCCGAGTTATTTGAGGAACAAGGTACGCCAATTCAGTTTTGAGGACAAAACTCTATTTAAAGTGGGGAGGTTATAAACCCTGTTATTCTCAGTAGTTAAGAAAACCCTGGGAGTTGAAAAGCGAAACCCTAATCCGGTCCAGTTTAAGTCTAATGAGAGAAGACTTAGAAACCTAAATCCGGCTTTCCTTCGGTTACATAATAAAATAAGTTTCATAAAGTAAATGAATATGAATTATTGTTTTAAAGTATATTTTAAACCTTAGAAAGTTTTAAATTTGGGAATTTTTCAATTTCGGGCCTTTCCGAGCTCAATTACGGAAAAACGTGCCCCGAGACCTCAAACTCAGAAAAATATTCCGGAATATTCATTAGAACCGAAATTTTATAAGGATTCCAAAAATATCAATTTTATGATTTTCGGGGTTATAAAAATTACAGTTATAGCCTTTTTCCCGTGTTTTCATTACAACCGGTAAAGTAGATGTCTTGTCTACTATTCACTAGTACAACCTACACTATACACTACCCATACCCTATTCTTACATCCTTACAACTACTCATTACAATTTTCTTTTCCAAGAAATTTTGTTTCCTAAATAATTATTACATTTATTATATTTTAATTACATAAATTATAAATTTATTAAATTTCAACACACACACACACCCCCCAACCGCGCCCTCCCCCCCCCCCCCCCCTCTTTTTTTCCTCTCTTTTTGTTTTATTTTTACTATTTTTATTCAATTAAAACCCTAGTCTATCCAATATATAAGCTCATTTTTCTCTCTCTCTCTCCTCATTTTCACTCTTACAAATTTTAACAAAGGTTGAAACTCTCTCCTCCCTCTCTGAATGTTGCCGTGACCCACACCTATGCACCACACTCACAAATTTATTTTCTCTTCTTTTCATCTCTAAATCTCCATTAAACTGACGATTTCAGCTTTGTTCTTCCCAAATCTTGTAATGGCAAAGCTATTCTTGTGTGTTTTCCACATTTAATCCTAATGATCACATGCTATGGACATGAGAACACTTATACAAGAATACCAAGCCATCACAAGAAGTGGATCCAGTGTTTAAGAGAGTTTTTGTTGAAATATCATCTTGTTCATGCATGTAAAGTAGAGATCTAGCATAGAAGTTCATGTTCATGCCATGAAACTCATGATTCATGCATTATATTTGGTAGATCTAGTGTTTAGACATTCATATCTTCATCTACATTTACGTTCATATGGTTATTTTGATTTTCATGCATTGATGATCATAAAAATGTAGCCTGCCTATGTATAGATATGTTAGATGGTAGATCTTCATGTATAGAAGACAATAACTTGAAAAAGAAAATACTTTGTTAAAAATGCTTAGTTGAAAATTCGGATGATTTTGGAACCCTACTTTAAAAACTACCAAAACCACTTTAAAACTCATATTTTTCATAAAAAAATGGAAGGTATATGTAATAGATACCCTTAAGGAATGATTTTCATAAGTTTAGATGAGTTTAAGCATGAGTAAAATGTAAAACAAGTAGTGGAGTTGGAATGAAAAATCTTGAGATAGTGATTAGTTTGTTAAATTCGTATGTTGGAATAATGCTTACATAAACACCTAGTATCCAAGCTTAAATTGCATGTTTTATGAGTTAAATGGAGTCCTTAGACAATAGATATAATGAAGCTTCAATTTTTGATGCATTAAACAAGTTTTCTCATAAGAAGAATGCAAGAAAAGGAAATTTCCAAAATTCGGATTTTTGTGAAAAGCTTATTTAAAAATATATTTACAAAGTGAAAAATGTGAATTTCTATGCATAAATGAAGGTCATGATTAGTATAGATATTGAGAACTCATTTTTTTTTAGATAACAAGTAGATTCCAAGAATAAAATCATAAAAATCCTAGGGAATGTAAAGTTGGAAATAATAGCTTTTTATAAGTGACCATTATGGAGTTCTTAACAATTAGGAGTTGATAAGAGTTCATCATCAAATATCATCAAAACTATGCATATACTGAGCTCATTACATGATATTCATATTAGGAATTCATTCATATACCATCTATACATGAATCATTAACTAGGAACATTTTTATCAAATGCGAAACAATTTTTCGGAATCGGAAAAGTTACAAAATAGATCTGATGTTCCGTGATCTTAATGTTTTCAAAACTTGAAAATAATATTAGAATCGGATAGATCTTTCAAAGTAGGTAGAAATCAATATAAAATTTTCGAAATTCCGAGTTAAAATGACCAAGTTATGGCCATTTTAAGTTGGAACTTCAGTAAATAGCGAGAATTCCGATTTTGTGTAGTTTAGATGCATAGCTTGAATTAGTTTAGTGATGAGATTCTTATTAGGTTGTTCTTATTTGGTAGGTGATCCCGAGCAAGATGATACCTTACCACCCGACTACTATTACTAAGAGACCGGTGTACCATGGCCGAGTGATTATTACTCCCGCTCTCAATTATTGCTTGTAATTGTATTGATAGTAGCATTAGTTGTTTAGGCAAAGATAAATATGATTATGCATGATGGGGTATATGGGAATTATATACCTATCTGTTGTTGATATGTGAAGTTGAACTTAAGGAATATCGAAACTGGCTGCTAAGCTGTTGCTTGATTAGCTAGAATTTATATTGATTGTTTGCGAATAATTGTTGGTCTCCTAAAAGAATTGGAATAATCCATATTGGACCTCAATTATAATTGGACTCATTCATATCATGATGGGATGGAGCATTAGCATTTGTTGGTTTTTCGTGACCCATAAAACGAATATGTTGGTTAATCGTGATCCATAAAACGAAATTGTTGGTTAATCGTGATCCATAAAACGAATTATTGTTCAGTAAACCGTGAGCTTAAACGGTGTCGTACCACAGGATTCGTTAATTTGCTAACCCGAGATGGAGGGCGCAAGTCCATCCACATATGATTTCCGACTGGTCATATGTTTATTGAACTCATTTGTCTGATGCATACCATTTGCTTAAATAATCACTTGTTTGAATGATTTGTCTTAATTGTGATGTGGAAGTTTTTACTCACTAAGCTAGTTAGCTTACGCCCCCATAGTTTTTACTTGTTGCAGCACGAGTTCATTTGGCTTAGGCCGAGGCAAGCCACAGCTCAAGTACTGGAGATAGGAGTTTCCCCTAGAAGTTTACTTCGATTTTGTTTAGACTTCCTTTGGAAACTAAAGGACTCTGGATGACTATAATGGACTTGATATTATTTTGTGGGGAATGCCCCTTAGACTTTTGTAAAGTATATATATATGTGTTTTGGTTTATTATCTATGGCTAGTGAATGCTGCATTAAACTTCTTAACTCCATTGATTGAGTATTCTATTGTCGTAAAGGGACGCTGTCATGCCCCGAGAGATACCCTTAATGTGGCAGTCCGCTGTACATGATATTAAAGCCTAGGAATGACTACCTCAGTCACGCAAAGGCTTCCATATCATATACAAAGCGCACAACACATAAAGGAGACACAACCGAAGTGGTACAATTTACTTTGATATGAGCAACAAGATATTAGAAATAAATTTAACTAACCTCAGCAAGATAAATTTCCACATCATAAGGGCATTTACCGCTATTGTCCTCAAACTCCCTCGGCTCCAGACATCCTGATCCCCAAATAAGAAATTTTACATAAACCTGTTTCATTTAAACATCTATTGGGGTGTAAGCTACACTAGCTTAGTGAGATTCATTTCCGCAATAATATACTCAATTGTAAAATATACAAACAAGTTTATTTAAACAATCATATGAATGCACAAGCACGTGAATATACAAGCATATGACTTTCCGGTAGCCATATGTGAATGGATTTACGCCCTCCATTCGGGGTTTGGGGTGGTCCATAAACATGCGACCACAATTCCAATATTTTCTCTTGTGGTTTATAGTGTCTACTCCACTTCCATTAACATAAGTGACCTCATAGGCCCTTGATGTTAACGAAGGTGGTCCTCCACCTGTTTATATGTATTGGTTTTAGTGTCTACTCCACTTCCCATTAACTTAAGTGACCCTGCAGATCCTTAATGTTAACGAAGACCCGTGCCTCCCGATCATACTTTTGTTCCCACCAAAAGCATTCTCGTAATGCAATGTGACTCACTAAATGATATGCATGTATAGTTTATTTATAGAATCGTAGCAAGTTCATTATGTAATTTAAGAGCGATCATAGAGCATTTCAAACGATCCAAGTCTATACTAACTCATACAATATTATTTCAACAAGTCTCATCTCGATATACTTATCATTCATTCAACAGGAAAAGTTCATTTCTCATCAACAATTTTATCTTTACCTAAGTCTAGTGCTACTACAATTACAAGCACACTCAATGAGCATAATTACTTAGGAAATGAACTCACTCGTCCTTAGCGCATTCCTTATCCATGTTGATCCTTCGGAAGAGAAGTCCCGAGCTCCTCGTTCCTACATAAAAGAAATACCCAGGGTGAGTATTTCACCAAGGATCAACTAAAACTTCTATTTGCGTCAAAGTTCGGATGGAAAACAATTCCAACTCAAAATGGCCATAACTTGCTCATTTTAACTCGGAATTGCGCATATAATATATCGATTTCTACCTATTCGACAGAGCTATCTATTTCTAAGGTTATATTCATCAAACGAGATCGAAAAGGTGGCGATCAGAGGGGTGCAGTAGGTCTGCACGAATTTCCCCATTTCGCAAAACAAGTTCCAAATCCAAATCACACTTTATCCAAAAACTTTGATAGATACTTAGCTATCAATATACCTTGAAAAACTCCTTTAGATAATCATATAACTCATTCATCAAGTATGATTCATGGACGATAATTAATTATTTTATTATGGCCTTGATCATAGTCTTAGAAGTTTTGGAAAATGTAGTGTTAGTCTTTATTTTTGAGAAATGACCTCTTAGGTTTTATATCATTTTAAAGATTTTACTCCTTATATCTATCTTATGGTTTTTCCTTGTTCAAGATTTTATTTCCAAAAATCACTTCCATTATATTTAGCCTATGGTTTGAAAGTAGGCTCTTGAGTTGGTTTTCTAAGTTGAAAAACTTGTTTTACTTCTTTCAAAAAGAGTTTGTAAATTTCTTGGATGATTGTAAAGATCAACTTACTCATTTTTAAGTTTCCAAAACAAAATCCTTATTTTCATTTTGCTTCAATCTTGGGTAAAACCTTCTTATTTCTACTATATTGAAAATATGAGTTTCATTCCTTCAAAATATCTTTTTAAGACCTCATTGGTTTTATTTTTGAAAAGATACTTATTTTATCAAATCATCTATTTCGAAACTAATTTTTGAAAACTCCTTTCTTGAAATGCCATGGTTTTATAGAAAATTATTGCTCTTGTCAAAACTAGTTTATTAATCCTTAAACTCTTTTGGAAAAACCAACCCTTTAATGACTTTGATAACAAAAAAATCCTTTCCTTTAGTTTTTCAAAGAACTTCTTTTATCAACTCTTGTAGCTAACTATTTTTCTTATATTCAAAATTTGTTTCATGATTTTAGTTACCATTGGTCATTATAATATTTTAACCATGAATCATTCAAGTTTATGAGCATAAGTAAATAAGCAAAAATAAAAGAGAGATATGAACAAGAACATATAACAATATACATATATATCAAGTATTGGGAGATCTAAGCTCCCGGGACAAAGAATAAATTCCGTCCCCAAAATATAAATAAAAGCAAGAAAGGAAAATTATTTTGACTTGATGAGGACAAGTCTAAGACTAGTCTTAAAATACTAAGAAAGCAAGTAAATAAATTGCATTCATAAAGTAAATAAATAACAAGATCAAAATATAAAACAAGTAATAAATGAGAAGGTATAAATATGCATGAAGGTAATTCCATGAACAAGAACCAAACATGATCTTAATGTGGTTGTCTTTAGTTTTTCAACCTAAGAAACAACATCAAAACCATATAAGGTTACTTGACATGGGAAAAAAAATGAAATATGAGTTCTTCATTACCTAAATGGGTAAGAAGAAAAGAAGGATTGCTTTCTTGAAGGTTTTTGGTAGTGGTTAGAAATGAGGCTTGAAAAGAAACTTATTTTGGTAGAAGAAGAGAGTTCTTGTAAGAATATGGAGAGGAGTGTTTTGGAGAGAATTTTGCATAAATTCTCTACTTGAGAAAGGTGTGAAGAAATGAGAAGGGGAGATGTGGTATTTATAGGAAAAGAGGAGAGGAATTAAGAGTGATTTAAATAATTGAAAAAGAAAATAAAAAGAGAGGGAAGAGAGAGAGTGATGGATGGCAACATGAAGGGGGAGAGAGAAAAGTACAATTATGATTAATTTTTGTGTAAGAGAAGTGATATTTTGTAAAAAGGTATGAGTAGATTTTATGGGAAAAGAAAATGTGAATAGTGTGAATTGTGTCATTTGTAAGAGTGATTAGAAATAAAGTAGAGAGAGTGAATAGTGTAGAATAGTGTACTAGTGTACCTTGAATAGTGTAGAAGACAAATTAGTTACCGATAGTAAAAAATACGAATGAAATCGCTATATCTGATATTTTTAGTTATCGAAAAATTATGAAACTGATATTTTTGGGAATCTTATGAAATTACGAGTCTAACGGTATCAATGGTATATTTTTGGTATTCCAGTCCCGGGACACGCTTTTCGAAGTCTGTGTCCGAACGGATTCGAAATAGGCCAAAAACTTACCAATCTGATATTTTTAAGCGACCTTATACTATTACGAGCTATTCTACACCTTTACTTATATTACATCTCGGTTAAGAACAGGGTTGCCGGACTTAAACTACTACTTTCCACTAGGGTTTTGTTGACTTAGGGTTCCCGGTTGACTTTCCGGTTTAGGTATTGCCAAATTGGAAACTGAGATTTTCTGTTTATACAACGTATTTAGTTTGAGAAATTTATTTTAAATTTTATTTTTAAAAGTATTTAATGTCTCTTACTGCTTTCGGAAATCTTGAATTGGATTATTATATCCAGAGTTTTATCGATAATGGTTACCGGATATGATTTGAGTTTGAGTCAAATATCGATTTTTGGAATGATTTTGGGGAAATCTTGATTTTTATAATTTGCTTTGAAAAAGGATCTTCATAGTGTTTTGTTTTCGAAATTATTTTGCTTCGATTTAAGGTTTTATGAACAATTGGTTAACTTAAGGATTATTTAATTTGTTATGTTGTTTCTTGAATTCTTCCTTCTTAAGATTACGAGATTTCAATTTCTAACTCGTTCTATGATTCTCAGGAGTTTGATTTGATCATTAGGGCTTTATTGTGATTTCCGTCTCTTAGGATTATTAGTCTGGTCGTTTGGGGAATTTCCAAAGTCTATATTTTATTATTGGCAGATAAAGTTTTCTTAATCGTGCCAAAGCCTAGTTATGGAATTGGCCTTTGGTGATTTCCTGATCCTTCAAATTGTCATGTTATGGATTGACTTGCTTTTTAGCAAATTATCACTGTGTTTTATTTTTATCCCGATTTTTATGAATTATAGATTAGGTAAGTAGTTTATCTTACGTAATGGTTTTTGGACTTAAGGACTTTTGTAGTCCTAATTTTATTTTTAGATTTTCTCAAGACTAATGAATTCTTACTTTCGTTTATATTTTAGGACTCGTTCGAAGTTTGGTTTTAATTTGGAGTCATTTTTAGAGTTTGTCTTCGATGTATATTTTGTGATTAATTACTGAATTTTCTAGGGCTTACAGACGCTTTACATCTATATAAGACTCCCGAAGGGCTCATATAGGATTTCGAGAGTCTTATATAGTATGTGGCGGGTTGTTACGTTTAGGATACCTTATGGGGCGTGACAGTGTACGCTGGCCTATTCATCTTCTACGCCGGCAGCTTTGTGGTCTGAAAAGCAGGCGTATTTTTGAATTTTTCCATTTTTCATTCCAAAGTTTCTTGTTTTGATTTCTTTGTCCAAATTAGACCTGAAACATGAATTTTAATCAAAACAAGTATCAATTCCAGCTAATTTGAATATCAACAAGTTGTATATAATATGATCTTATCAATGGAAAATCCAATAATCGTTTGATTCAACATCTGACGCCAACTAAATCATCTATCTAATCCCTAATACGCAAATCAAGATGATATATACAAATAATGCTCAACGAAAAAAATACTAAAACCTTAAATCCTTCGATGAATTTTAGAATAAAAAATTTCAATTACCACCAAAAGTCAAACAGAGTCAACCCATAACCCTAGACTCGGTTAAACAATCCCAAGAATTGAAAAATAAATAAAATAACACGTAAATTTTGAACCAAAAATACAACACAATCAAAAACCCCACAATTTTATGATCTTAAGAATAAATCAAAAAGTGGAAAGTCAAACCAGAACCCTAAAAGTGAACAAAGTCTACAACAAACCCTAATGTTTAGATCCAGCAATATTGCGCTCTTAAACCCTGAGCAGCGAAATTGAGATAATTGTAGATAATAGTTCGTAATAATATAGAAAAGCTTAAAAATATCAAATTCGTTAAATTTTAGTGTGTTTCGAACCCGAACGGGATCAATTCTCGAAAAGCCTGTCTAAGGGCTTGGAGTAGTAAAAATATTTTGATGACACCATTTAGTTCATAATAACACAAGGGTTTTAAAAATGTCAGTTTTATAATTTTTCGATAGCTAAAAGTATCATATATCGTATTTTTACGCGTATTTTCTTTACTATTGGTATTTTAATTATCTAGGATACTATTCATAGTACTACTTCTACTATTGATTACTATTTCACTATCTCTACTTTTTCTTACAATCTATTCTTACACTCCACTATACCTATCTATTACAATTTACCTTTTCCATACAATTTTATTTACATCACACCTTACACATTATTACTTTTCAATAACAAAAATGCAAAACAAAACAAAATCTCCCCCTCTCTCTTGATTTGTGCTGGCCCTCTCCCTCTCTTCCCTAATATTTTTCTTTTTTAATTTATTTTATTACATCTAATTTTCACTCCAAAATTCTATAAATACCACCTCTCTCTTCACTTCTTCACACTTCTCATTTTTCCTACTAAATTCTCTCCTCAAATTCTCTCTCCAAATTTCTCTTCTAAAGTCTCTCTTCTCTCCACAAAATTACCACCCACATATTGCTACATCTACCTTTCTTCTTCTTCAACAATAACAAATAAAATTTCTAATATTTATCCTTCATATCATATAACTTAATTTGACCATAATATATTTCCTAAATGATAAGCTCCCAAGGGGGTTAACAATTTTTCACAATCCTTTTGGGTTTTCTGATTTTAAAGGAAAATAGAAATAAATGATATGGATGATATTATTAGTCGATAGGCGCCACAACTAACAAAATCAAACTGGTTTGTGAATGGAATCACAAATCGATATAACTCACGATTTGTAAAAACTCTCACGAATTGCTAAAGGAATATAAAAAATTCAATCAGCAAGAAGAATAAAGAAAATTATAATTCTCAATATTCATAACATGAATTGACAATCCTGTCAATTACAAGAGAGAACTCTCTCACATGAACTCACCAAAATAGAAATCAACTAAAACCTCTCTTTTTTTTTTTTTGACTCAAGAACCCTAATTAAGAACAACAACAAATAGATAGCAAGATTAAATAAAGATAAAAGGATAGATTACTTGTGACAAGAAACCGTAGCTCTGATACCAAATGATATGGTAACCCTAGGTATATTAAACCTAGAACCCCCAAATCGTTGATTGGAATTGGAACCTGAGGATCGTCTTGAGATAAGTCGTCGTAGGATGGAATTAGACCTCAATCAAACCTGTTGATTGCAACCTAATTATCAATGAATGGAATGGAACTAGACCTCGAACAAACCTGTTGATCGTAACCTAGTTATCACGTCGACCTCCTTGAGTGTTTAGATCAAGAAAATCAAATGGAAATTCGTTCACAAGGAATAAGATGGAGTTTTCTCTCAAAGAGAATGAATAACATTCATATAAATTGTCTTCTTTTTTTTTCTATACAAAGCCCATAATATATATACAAATGAAGAATAGACTAAAAAAACCTAAAACAGTTACGTGCATTAAAGCACACCTAAAACAGTTATACTATTTTGAAAACACTTTAAACCTAAAACAGTTACAATATTAAAAATACTTTAAACCTAAAACAGTTACAATATTTTGAAATATACTATTTAACTTAAAACATTTAAACTTTCAATAAATATCCCTAAAGATCCTTTAATCTCTTGTATCCCAAACTTTGACTTGTGATTTAATGATCATAACTCCCATCAACAATCCTTCTTTTCCTTTGACTAGATTATTGATCTTGAACTTGATGGGCTCAATTGATGATGCTATATGGATCACATCACTTTCTCTTTTCAAAATAAGTAACAGAAGATTTTTAAAACCCTAATATGACACTTCCTTGTTATGTAAATTTTCATAAAAAACTTAATTATAGGATTTCTACCTACTTCACAATGAAAACCAGGAAACCAAACAATCTTTCTAAGTCTAGTTTAAGATCTACTCACTAAGTTAAAATCCACTTAGGAGTAAAATCAGTATACAACTTAAGGAATGAAGTTTTAAGAAGAAAAATCCATTTTTTTTATGGAATTAAGGAAATACAAATAATATATATAGTGATTAGACACTCACTTGTAACAAACTAAAAATTTTCAAATGAAAATCCATGTATGAAAAATTATGAATTAATGAAAAAAAATATTATAAGCCTGAAGGTTTAGAATAAGCCACTCACTAATATTTCTCATATGCCAAAACTTGGAACATTTTTTGTATAACTTGGAATGATTTTCCTCATAATCATATAAAGGTTCATATTTTGGAAAATAACTAGTTAAAGAGTTTAACATGCAAATAAAATATTCATGGGCTCAAAATAAGTATGAAATCATGATTTTCTTTAATTAAGTTTCACACTTATGAAATCTAAAAATTAGAATTTTGTTTAAAGAGTAAAACTTAGAAAATTCTTTAAGAAGAAATGTATTTGCGTTTTTATGTTACAAATAAATAAAATCATGTTTTATAAAAATAAATTGTTGAATAGGAATTTGTGAACAATATAAAAATTTTAAGGTTTTTAAAAATACATTGAATTATGACTTTCTTATTGCTAAGTCATAATTTACAAAATAGCAAATTAATCACAAGTCAAAGAATGACCATTCACAAAATTATATACAAAACTTTATTTTAGGGCAACATCACTAAAATCATGCATACAAAGGATTTTTTAATCATATAAATATCTAAATTTTTACTTAAGGATTTTTGGATGAAGAAAAATTTAAAAAGTTGTGTTATGAGGACTTGGAATTTTGTAATGATTATGCACCTCACCGTTTCCAAACCCAAATGGCTTTTTGTGATAAAAATAACCTTAGAAATAGATAGATCTTTTAAAGTAACTAGAAAACAACATATAATATGCGAAATTCTAAATTAAAATGATCAAGTTATGGCCATTTTAAGTTAGAATTTCATTTTATGCAATTTTTGACAAACATAGTGAAATAAAATTAGAAAGTTTAAATAGAACTTCTACGAAATACTCATCCCGAGTATTTCTTTTGTCTAAGTGACGAGGAATACGGGATTTCCCTTCCTAAGGATTACTACGACTAAGAAGATTGTGAATAGATGAGTGAGTTTTTCCTCTTAATTTCATTACCTCGTTTGTGCTTGTAAAGTAGTAGCATTGGTATACTAAGAAAATATAAAAATAGACATGTATGGGGAATTCAGGGATATATAAACGCATGTGTGATTCTATGCTTGTCATGCCTTAAAGGTTAGTCTAAACGTAACAGTCCGCCGCAAGCTATATAAGACTTAGGAATTGTTACCACGACCATTCCAAAGTCTCGTACAAATGTAAGGTGTACCTTTATGACAATAGAATACATGAACCAATGGATACAAATAGTTTAAATTGACATATTACAAACATCAGGATATAAACAAGAGTCCACATAATTATTACAAAAGTTATAGGGGCATTCCCCCACAAAATAATATCGGGTTTAATAAAAGTCTTTACAGTTATCCGATAAATAATAGGGTTTCCTATGGAAGTCAACACAAAACCGAACATAAACTTCTAATGGAAACTCCTACTTCTGGTACTTGCTCGGTGGGATGCCTCGGCCTTAACCAAATATACGGATACTGCAATAAGAAAAAGATGTGGGGGCGTAAGCTACACTAGCTTAGTGAGTGAATACTTCCATAAAGACATTTATAACAATCAACCAATCAAGTTAACTATTCAATCGTATGGAATGCATCAGTCACATGAACAAACAATCATATGATCAGCCGAAAATCATATGTGAATGGATTTACGCCCTCCATTCGGGGTTAACAGATTAACAAATATTGTGGTGCTATCATTGAATTAATAAGCCGTTTATGGATCACAGATAACCAACTTATGTCCTTTATGGGCCATGATCAACCAACTCATTAACGTCGTTTATGGATCTCAATCAACCAACTTTTAGCTGTTTACGGATCACGGGTAACCAACATATGCTAATGCTCCATCCCCATTGTGAAGTGAATATGTCCATATTAATTTATCAAACCGAATAGTCATTAATAACAATTTCTTAGTTGATCAACAATTACGCAGACAATCATTAATATAATACTCTAAACAAATATGAGTTAATTACCCGATTCCGATATTCTTAATATCATTTCTGATGAGGATCATCAAGCATCAATGGGTCCAAAGTTCAAATCCAACGATCCATTGCAAGATATTGGAGGTCCCATGACAAGAGCTAAGGCTAAACGAATGAGGGAGGCATTGCAAGGACTTGTTATGGAGTTGCAAGAGAAGGAATTGCATTTATCCACCAATAAAAATGAGTCAAAAGTGTTTAACATCATCAAAATAAGCTCCGGAGGGGCTCTAAATGGAAAACAAGTGAAATAGAGCAAAGAAGGAGCCAAGAAGTGCCCTGCAGGATTAATGGCCGCTAGCAGTTACTTATTTTTGTCAGTTACATGTCTTTAATTTCTTTGTCAGTTACAGTCAGCTATTTATGTTTGTCAGTTACATATCATTAATTTCTTTGTATGTAAAAGGCTATATATTAAGCCTTGGTTCTAAGGTTTGAAAACAAGACGATTTATATGAATGTTATTTTCTCTTTGAGAGAAAACTCCATCTTGTTCCTTGTGAACGAATTTCCATTTGATTTTCTTGATCTAAACACTCAAGGAGGTCGACGTGATAACTAGGTTGCGATCAACAGGTTTGTTCGAGGTCTAGTTCCATTCCATTCATTGATAATTAGGTTGCAATCAACAGGTTTGATTGAGGTCTAATTCCATCCTACGACGACTTGTCTCAAGACGATCCTCGGGTTCCAATTCCAATCAACGATTTGGGGGTTCTAGGTTTAATATACCTAGGGTTACCATATCATTTGGTATCAGAGCTACGGTTTCTTGTCACAAGTAATCTATCCTTTTATCTTTATTTAATCTTGCTATCTATTTGTTGTTGTTCTTGATTAGGGTTCTTGAGTCAAAAAAAAAAAAAAAAAAAAAAGAAAGGAACCATCTTTATATTGTTCCATCTGTAAAAAAAAAAAAAAAAAAAAAAAAGAAAGAAAGGAACCATCTTTATATTGTTCCATCTGTAAAAAAAAAAAAAAAAATTGTTATCAATATTATCTTGGGATCTTGTCATAGATCTAAGTTTCTGTTTCGTCCTTTCAATTCTCAGAAATTGCGGTATATACATTCTTGAGATTGGATCTTTGATTCCGACCAATTTGTTGTTGAAATTTTCTGGTTGTTGCGTGAGTGATTTATTTTGAGAAAATCATTGAGAGAATTCCGAACAAGGGATTGTGAGATTGAGTTGTGAGGAACATTATTTTCTTGAGCGAAAAGACACGAGTGTGAGTGTCATTTGTTGAGTGAAAACACGTGAGGGAGCGAATTGTGAGGATTATTATTTTTCTTATTTGATTATTACTAACCAATTTTCTGCAGGTGTTAAGATATGGGTAGTGACGGAGAAAGTGATAAGATTGATATGAAATTGTTCGTCAAATCGATACAGGATCAGTTTAGGATGATGAATGCAAGGCTTGACAATATAGAATCCGCAAGTAAGACTAAGAGCAGTAGAGGAATGAGACGTAATGAAGAAGAGATTGATGAATCTGAGTCTGAAGGATCCGGAGTTATAAGAAGGTGGAGGAATGCTCCAAAACAAGATAATTCCTTAGGGAATATCAAATTAAAGATACCTCCTTTTCAAGGTAAGAATGACCCGGAATTGTTTTTAGAATGGGTGAGAAAGGTGGATCATGTCTTTGATTGCCACAATTACTCCGAAGACAAAAAGATCAAGTTGGCTTCTGTTGAGTTTTCCGACTATGCTAGTGTATGGTGGGATCAACTTGTGCGAAATAGGAGGAGAAATGAGGAGAGACCCATTAGTACTTGGGATGAAATGAAGGCGGTGATGCAAAAAAGATTATCCCTGGTCACTATTATAGGGATTTACATAGAAAATTACAAGGTTTGACACAAGGGTCAAGAAGTGTAGAGGATTATTACAAGGAAATGGAAGTAGCTATGATCCGGGCTGATGTGAAAGAGGATGATGAAGCTACTATGGCTAGATTTCTCAATGGATTAAACCGTGAGATTGCTAATGTGGTAGAACTCCATCCTTATCTTGATATTGAGGAGTTGTTACACAATGCCATAAAAGTGGAGCAACAATTAAAGTTTAAAGGGTCTTCTCGATTTGGTTCTACTTCTAATTCTTCATGGAAGTCCACTTGGAAGAAGAACAATTCAGATTTGAAGTCCAAGGAGGATTCCAAGGCCAAAAGTCCGTTACTCCATACAAAGGTAAATCTGAAACTAAGACTTATGGTAAATCTCGTGATATTCAATGTTTCAAGTGTAAAGGATTTGGACATATTGCTTCTCAATGTCCGAATCAAAGGGCTATGGTTATTTTGGATAATGGCGATGTTGAAAGTGTGAGTTCAGGAGATGATCCTGATATGCCAGCTTTGGAAGACTGTAGTGATGTAGATGTGGAAGGTCCTGTAAAGGAGATTATTGGTTACTAGGCGAGTCCTTAGTACTCAACCTAAGGATGAGAGTGAAAGTGAAGAGGTACAGCGTGAGCATATTTTTCATACCCGGTGTCATGTGCAGAAGAAGGTATGTACACTGATTATTGATAGTGGTAGCTGCACTAACGCTGCGAGTACCTTGCTAGTTGATAAATTGAAGTTAAAATCTGTGAAACATCCAAAGCCCTACAGATTACAATGGTTGAATGAATGTGGGGAGATCAAGGTGACAAAACAGGTTCTTATTTCCTTTTCTATAGGAAATTATCATGATGAAGTTTTGTGTGACATAGTTCCCATGCAGGCTAGTCACTTACTGCTAGGCCGACCTTGGCAGTTTGATAGGAAAGTGACATATGATGGGTACAAGAACCAATATTCTTTTGTTCTAAATAAAAGAACTGTGATTCTCACTCCTCAGAAACCATGGGAAGCATGTGAAGATCAAGTGAGGGTAGCGAGAGAGTTTCGAGAGAAACACATGAGTGAACAAGATAAGAGTGGCAAGGAGAGAAAAAGTGAGAAACAAACACTTGTGAGTTATGATAGAGGAGAGTTAAACACATTGAGTGGAGAGGAAGTTGCAAGAAAAAGTGAGGTTAAAAGTGCAATCATGGCAAGGAAACAACTACTTGTACTCATGTACAAGGATGTTTATTTTACTACTTCTGACCTTAACTCTTCGTTGCCAAGTGTAGTGGTTTCTCTTTTGCAGGAATATGAGGATTTATTTCCTGAAGAAGTTCCAAGGGGATTGCCTCCACTAAGGGGGATTGAGCACCAAATTGACTTTATTCCAGGTGCTTCTATTCCTAACCGGCCAGCTTATAGGGCCAATCCCGAGGAGACAAAGGAGATTCAAAGGCAAGTTGATGATTTGTTAGAAAAGGGGTTTGTAAGGGAGAGCCTCAGTCCATGTTCAGTTCCTGTTATTTTGGTTCCAAAGAAAGATGGAACATGGAGAATGTGTGTTGACTGTCGAGCTATCAACAAGATTACAGTTAAGTATAGACATCCCATTCCTAGACTTGATGATATGCTTGATGAGTTGCATGGAGCTTGTTTGTTTTCCAAAATTGACTTGAAAAATGGCTATTACCAAATTCGTATGAAAGAGGGAGATGAGTGGAAAACTGCTTTTAAAACTAAATATGGTCTATATGAATGGATGGTAATGCCTTTTGGATTAACAAACGCGCCTAGCACGTTTATGCGATTAATGAACCATGTTCTTCGTGCTTTTATTGGAAAGTTTGTTGTTGTTTACTTTGATGACATCTTAGTTTACAGCAAAACATTGGATGAACATGTTCAGCATTTACAATCTGTTTTCACTGTCCTGAGAGAAAACAAATTGTATGCCAATTTGAAAAAGTGTACCTTTTGCACGGAAACTGTTGTTTTTCTTGGATTTGTTGTAGGTGCACATGGGATTTCCGTTGATGAAGACAAGGTGAAGGCAATTCGAGAATGGCCAACACCAAGGAATGCAAGTGAGGTAAGAAGCTTTCATGGTTTAGCAAGTTTTTATAGGAGATTTGTGAAAGACTTTAGTTCTATAGCTTCTCCTTTAAACGATCTTGTTAAAAAGAATTGTGAGTTTAGGTGGACAGAAGTGCATGAAAAAGCTTTTAATGATTTGAAAGATAAATTGACAAATGCACCATTACTTGTTTTACCTAATTTTGAGAAAGTTTTTGAAATAGAATGTGATGCTTCCGGGAAGGGTATTGGTGGTGTTTTGATGCAGGATTCGAAGCCAATCGCTTATTTTAGCGAGAAGCTCAGTGGAGCAGCATTGAATTACCCCGTCTATGACAAGGAGCTTTATGCCTTGGTGAGAACTTTGCAAACGTGGCAACATTACCTATGGCCCAAGGAGTTCATCATTCATTCAGATCATGAAAGTCTGAAATTTCTCAAAACTCAAGGTAAGAACAAGGCAGATTTTGTGAGGGAATTGCATGCTCAAGTTCGGGCCAATATTAAAAAGAAAAATGAACATTATGCACGTCAGGCCAATAAGGGTCGTGTGAAGGTTGTTTTCCAACCAGGAGATTGGGTGTGGGTGCACTTGCGAAAGGAGCGATTTGCTGCTCAAAGGAAAACTAAGCTACACCCTAGAGGCGATGGGCCATTCCAAGTGTTGGAGCGCATCAACGATAACGCTTACAAGATTGACTTACCAAGTCATTATGGTAATGTAAGCGCAACTTTTAATGTTTCTGATCTTTCTTTGTATGATGCAGGTGATTCGAGGACGAATCTATTCGAGGAAGGGGGGAATGATGAGGATCATCAAGCATCAATGGGTCCAAAGTTCAAATCCAACGATCCATTGCAAGATATTGGAGGTCCCATGACAAGAGCTAAGGCTAAACGAATGAGGGAGGCATTGCAAGGACTTGTTATGGAGTTGCAAGAGAAGGAATTGCATTTATCCCAATAAAAATGAGTCAAAAGTGTTTAAACATCATCAAAATAAGCTCGGAGGGGCTCTAAATGGAAAACAAGTGAAATCGAGCAAAGAAGGAGCCAAGAAGTGCCTGCAGGATTAATGGCCGCTAGCAGTTACTTATTTTTGTCAGTTACATGTCTTTAATTTCTTTGTCAGTTATGTCTTTAATTTCTTTGTCAGTTACAGTCAGCTATTTATGTTTGTCAGTTACATATCATTAATTTCTTTGTATGTAAAAGGCTATATATTAAGCCTTGGTTCTAAGGTTTGAAAACAAGACGATTATATGAATGTTATTTTTTCTCTTTGAGAGAAAACTCCATCTTGTTCCTTGTGAACGAATTTCCATTTGATTTTCTTGATCTAAACACTCAAGGAGGTCGACGTGATAACTAGGTTGCGATCAACAGGTTTGTTCGAGGTCTAGTTCCATTCCATTCATTGATAATTAGGTTGCAATCAACAGTTTGATTGAGGTCTAATTCCATCCACTACGACTTGTCTCAAGACGATCCTCGGTTCCAATTCCAATCAACGATTTGGGGGTTCTAGGTTTAATATACCTAGGGTTACCATATCAATTTCTCAACTCAACGATAACATACATATTTCCTCATAATTCCTATCATGCAATTCCATTTATATCTTTTGCCTATGATCAAGTGCACCTAATTGCTACAATCACAAGCAAGAATGAAATTAGGAAGTAATACTCACTTGGCCATGGGTCGACGGTCTTACAGTAATAGTAATTCGGAAGTAAAGAATCCTCGGGATCTAAGTTACCTATACGAAAAAAATACCCAAATGAGTATTTCCACTCATAATTAATCCATTTAATAAAAACTATTAAATTCATAATTTCCGTCATAAGTGGAAATTCTAACTTAAAACGGCCATAACTTAGTCATTTTAACTCGAAATTTCACAAATTATATACCGATTCATATATACTTCGAAAGATCTATCTAATTCTAATATATTATCTAAATTTTGAAAACTTTTAGGACTTGAAAAGGGTCTGAATAGATCTGTTCAGTAACCAAATTCCCCATTTTCGAAATTGTTTTTGTGACGAATTATGATATTCTACTATCTATGCCAAATATGCATGCAACAATAATAATCACTATCATGAATGGTATGTTATCAGCTTCCTATATGCATTTTCATGATGATATTCGATTAGAAAAATATTTTTGGAATTTCTACTTTACAAGATGTCATGAATACTTAACCTAGAAAGTTTAATTTTTGTATTCTTGACCAATCACGCTTGTTTTAGAGATTTTCCTTAGCAAAACTTACTTCTTCTTGCTAAAATTACTTCTTTATCATATCTATTCCTTATGGTTTCCATTTTTCAACATAAATCCCCATTTTACACATTGTAAATAAGTGTTTATATATTAGCTATTCCTAAACCCGAATTTTGTAAAAATAGTTTTTGAGTGATTACTTAAGAAAATCTTGTTTGTTACTTTAAAATTCAAGGCTCCATTATTCCTATCCCCTAATGGCTTCATTTCTTTAATAAAACTTCCATTTTGAGCTTGATAAGTAGGTGTTTACATATCCTCTTTTCCTAGTTACGAATTTCATGCAATTATCTTAAGATCAAAATTTTCTATCTTGTAAATATTTCTTATTTAACAAATTTCTCTTGGTAGATCTACCATTAACTTACAAAACTCATTTCCTATTGTTACCTATTCCAAGTGGAACTATGTTATAGGAAGCTTTTGGAAATCCTTTTGAAGATCTTAGAATAGGTTTCCTTTAAATTATTGTTCCTTTATGTGAAAGACTAAGTTGATGTTATGTTCTTTGGAGATTTATTGGGGGAATGCTCCTAAGATAATGTAAGAACCATATTTCTATAATGTTGGAATTAGATAGTTATCCAAATTTCTTGTATGCTATATTTACTATCTCGAACTACACATCCCACCGAAGTCTCTGATTGCTGTGATAGACCCCTTACATATGGTGTTGAAGCTTTTACATGACTTTAGGAAGTCATTCTTAAGTATCAATACCGTATGTGGTAGACTGCCATGTCAAGGATCTACATGAGAAAGTTAAAAAATGGCATGATGCAAAAATCAAGCATCTACATGAATTCAAAGAAGGGGACGTGGTTTTGCTGTTTAACTCCGGATTAAAACTATTTCTTGGGAAGCTTAAATCATGATGGTTAGGTCCTGTCAAAATCAAGGCAGTCTTTCCCCATGGTGCTATAGAGGTTGAAAACTTTAATAATGAAACATTTAAGGTTAATGGGTAACGACTTAAACTCTATCAAGGACCATCACAAGATATAAGAAGGATAGAGGAGTTGCATTTAATGCAAGTTCACTAAGCTTTAGAGGAAGTATTTGTTAAGCTAAAGACATTAAACAGGCACTTGATGGGAGGCAACCCATTTCTAACCTATCATTTTTCTTTTCTTTCTAACCTTGTTCTTTTGTTGATGAATAAGCAGATTCTTAATCAAAAGATGATTATTCATGGGGCTTTAAACTTAAGTGTTGAGCCATGGGTAAAATTGCAAAATGAGTTATGCATAAAAATTTGAAGAAAAATTTAAATCCACCTATCAATTTTATGTACGGTTTAACCTGTGATTAGGTCTATTTGATTTTCCAATATCTCACAGTTTCAACTGTGGTTCAAATCAAGTCTGCGATTACCACTAATGTTTTACTTTACACTGCTAATGATTCCCTATCTGAATTATTATGTTTTTATAAATAATGAAGACAATGTTTAGATTAAATGTGGGGGAATGGAATTAAACAAAAGGGTTGAGAACTTTGAATAATAATTTATTAATAATAAAGCTATATTCTTTATCTGATCATTTTTCTCTAAATACTTAGGAAAATAATGAAACAATTAACACTTGACCAAAAGTTTTTTCAAAAAACTACCAAATAACTCGATTGAACTAATAATGAACAACATCATCCCATGTTTGAGTTAACTTTACTATGTTGAAATCACTTTACAATATTCATGTGGAGTAGTTTTACTTGTTATTTAATACAAAAATCTAGAGCTAGAATTAGCTAAGGTCCTTAGTAAGGTGGTGGAGAAGTACCAGACCAAGTTTTAAATTTGAAAATTCTTTTCTAAATCATTGTCTAACTACGGTCTCCATAAAGGCAAGCACACCTATCGGATGTAGTATAGTTGAAGATTTAGGTCGTATTCTAAGGGAAATGATATGCCTGAGATTTTTGATACTTAGATGATTGGTGAATCACAGCGGATTTGATTTTTATAATTTGGATGCAATAAAAAATAAAGGATATGATCGGCATTATTGATGGATATGATGCACAAAAAATAACCCAAACTATACTCTTTCTCTCTTGATATGACGCACAAGAAAGATTGAATGGTTTGTTTGACACAATTACAATGATTGATAAGAACAGGTTGTTCGCCACGATCACAAGATCAATAAGAAGTCAATGAATTTGCTCTCAATGATGAAAGACAAACATAAAGAAAGGAATTTTATCAAATGTCTCAAAACTGTCTTCAAAACAACAACAAGGTTGCATATATTCTAAACAAAGTAAACCTAAAAGTCACAAAATAAAATTAAAGCTAGCGAGCAATAAAGGCTAAGGGCCTTGATGCTAAGCCGGCGGTGTACAATATATAAGTTGGCAGCATTACTATTGGCTCTTAAAATTTCGGATCTATGCACATTGAAGGTCAACTAAAGGTTGGCGGCCTATCTTCCTACGCTGGCAGCATACACACAAAGGCCGGTGGCATTGAAGGCTAGCGTACAAGTTCCTCGTTTTCTTCAATGCTTGATTATGAAATCCTTTAGCCCAAGCTTTGGTGATTGGTTCTGGAACCTAAGTAAGCTGATTCCCATCAGGAAAGCTGGTGAGTACTTCTACTCCCTTTTTTCCTATTATTTAGCCTAAACAAAATAGAGATCAATTTATCAACTGAGAACTAATATAATCCTAATCTAACAAACAATAATAGATTTCATAGCAAGCAAGCAAGAGATAAGATATATCGATTCACAAGGTTGGTTGAGTCATGCTTTACCTTAGATCTATTCATATAACTTAAGAATTTTTCAGAAAAAGTTATGTTGATAATTGAACCATCAGATTCACGAATGTAAATTTACGTCTCTCTCAAGGTCAGAATCTCTAGATCTAGACTAGATTAGACCACCAGAATCTCTTCACAAGTTATCATAGGCCTCGATCTGCATAAAGAACAAGAATCCTTTATTTTTAAAACCAACTCAATGAATTTCAAAACAAGCGATAGAAGGTTGTCACTCATCCTCTCTCAAGGCATTTAGGATCAACCTCATCAATAGCATAGATTTATTCACTAAAATTACCTCTTAGCCTATTTTAATGAAATTGGACATGAATCTGTATCATGTATTATATAGATTCAAGATATATTAAGCTCAAGATATTGAAATCAATAAATCGATCACATATTCAAAATAAGCATAGTAGAGCTACATGAAATTGACCTAAGGATCCACAAACCCAAGTAAAATCAACTACTCCTCCATGAATATAACGATACAAAGCAATAAATCAGAGAAATAGCAAAGATCTATAGTGAGATAAAGCAATAATAAACAAATATCTTTGATGAATTGAAGCGTTTAAGCACAAAGCTGTTGTGAAACCTTAGGAATTCACTAAGTTCTTTGTCTAAAAAGGAATGTTCATAGTTCTCTTAGGGTTTAGAGGAATATGCTCTAAAACCCCATTATTTTACTATTTTATTACTAGTTGCATATATTACACTCTCTTTGTACATTCTTTCTAAATGAAAACAAGCTGGGTATTTATAGCCTCCTAATTCCATCCATCTCCATTCTGCCTTAAACTATGCTAGAGGGAGGGTTGAAAAATAAAAGGCCTTCTTTTCCTCACAAACTGGCCCAAACTTGCTTTATTTGCTTTCATTTCTCTTAAATCATCATGATGATGAGATCTTGAAAGCTTGAAATAAATAATTAACAACATAAATGTCCTTTTATTGATCAAATCATAAAAATTACATAATAAATATGTCTGTAATCCCCGATTTTTCAAGTAGTCAAGATAACTCAAGAACCGAAAACCAAAACCCTAAACCGGAATAGCTTAAGTCTGGAGTGAGAACTAGGAACCCTAAATCCAGCTTTTCGGTTTCTGTAAACCCCAAAAAATTTTTAATCCATAAAATAATTCTAGAAGTATAAATATCAAAAACCCGAAAAAAAATCAACTTGAGATTAAAACTCAATTCTAGACCAAGTCAAATACCGGAAACGAAACCCTAAAACTCAAACCAAGTTAAAACTTAATTCCAAATGAAAACAAAAACGAGTTTTCTCAATCTTGAGAAAACAGGAACCCTTGAAACAAAATATAAAGTCCAGTTACCGGTTTAATCAACGTCCGTACATCAATTAAATTACCTAACCGTCTTCCAACACGCAAATCAAGACAATATATCCAAATAACGATCAACAGCAAAATCTTAAAACCTTCAATAAATTTCAGAAATCACAAATTTCAAATTTTCACCAAAAGTCAAACTGAGTCAACTCATAACCCTAGACTCGGTTAAACGATTCCGAGAACTAAAAACTATTAGATAATCACAAATAAAATAAAATATAAATTTTCGAGCTAAAAATTCTAAAACGATCAAGACTCGAAAATTATACGATCTTACAAATATCTCGACGAAAACAGAAATCAAAACGGAATCCTAAAAGTCAACAAGCTTATAACGAACCCTAGTGTTTAAGATCCAGCAATCCCACGTTTTCAAACCCTAGAAAACGAAATTAAGTTAATGACCTAGAATAGTTCGTAATAACATAGGATAACATAAAAATATCATATTCGCGAATTTCGAGTGACCTTCGGACCTAAACGGGATCGGTTCTCGAAAAGCGTGTCTCAGCTCGGAATATTAAAAATATTCCATTTACACCAATAGACTCGTAAAAATACAAAGATTCTACAAAAATCAGTTTTATAATTTTTCTGTAGCTAAAAATTACAGATATCGCATTTTACGCGTATTTTTATTACTACCGGTACTTTAATTGTCTAGTCTACTATTCATAGTACTTTTCTACTATTCATTACTATTTCACTATCTCTACTTTTTCTTACACCTATTTCTTATACCTACATATCTATTTTCTTACTTTTTATATTTCCAATACACCTTTAATCAAATCATACCTTACATATTAATTTTTTCTTACAAATTTCACTCAAAAATCAACTCACTCCTCTCCCCAATGCCCAAAACCGGCGCCTCCCCTCTTCATCAATCTCTATTTTGTTTTTTTCCATTTATTTTATTACATCCAAAAATCACTCCAAAAATTCTATAAATATCCCCTTCCTCTTTCATTCTTTCACACAACTCTTTACACTACCAAAACTCTCTCAAAATCTCTCCACAATTTTTTCTCTTCAAGAATTCTCTCTACCAAAACTCTCTCAAACCAATTCCTCACAAAAATCATCTCTCATACATAAACTACCTACCACATATTACTACTCACATAATACCCATTTCATTTACCATCTCCATACCTTTTACATATTTTAGGTAATATTTCTTCCATCTATTATTCATCTATGTCATGTAACTTAACATGACTATGGTGTTGTTTTGAAACTCGTATGAGTAGTAAAAGTAACAACATGTTCATGTTTTGTTCTTGTACATAAGCTTCTTATTTTATTATGTTATTATTATTATTGTTATTATAATTATGTATACTATGTATATATATTTATTTAGAGCATATAAGCTCATTTATTATTTATTTACATTCAAGTTATGCAATTTATTTATTTTGTGCAATTATTAAGACTAGTCTTTCTAGTCTTAGACTTGTCCATATCAAGTCAAAACAATCTTTTATTTATTTTCTTTAATCTTTCGGGACTAGTCCATTCTTAGTCCCGGGATGCCTTGATAAAGCTAAGGCTCCAATACTTGATCGGGATTCCTTGATGAAGCTAAGGTTCCCAATGCTTGATATTTTATTTTCTTGCTCATTAATTATTTTTAGTATTTTCTTATGTTCTTATTATTTTATATGCTCATGATACTTGCATTTGCATAATGTTAATGTCTCAATTAATCAAAAATAGAATTTGTTTTAAATGAACTCAAAGCTAAGTTTCCAATTATATGATTTACCACAAAAACATGAAGTTATTATCAACAACCTAGAAATAGAATAATCAAGTTTTCTTAAATAACAAAGATAGTTTTACCAAGAAAACATAAATAAATATTTTCCTTGTAATCTAAGTTTTTAGAAAAATAAATCGTTAATATCGAAAGTTTAAGACTTAAATTCTTTTCTAAACTAAGGAACAAACTAGTTTTCAAAGTTAAGACAAAAATCAACTCATCAAGTTATGAACCCACTTAGGAAAAATAATGATTTTCAAATTTCTAAAAGAAGGAACTAATTTTCAAGGAATATAAATGAGGTAAGATTTATAATAATGGATTTTATAAAAATGATTCTTTTCAAAAGAAATGAAAGAACAAGTTTTGGAAAGCAAAAGCTTATATTTTAGAAATGAATATAAGAAGACAAAATTCATTTTCTAAAACCATCCTAAATACAAAATTATAAAAGGTTTTGAACAACCTAATATACTTTTTGATAAAAATAGATCTTTTATCACTAGAAGCGAAATTTATGAAAAACTAAGGTTAAAAGGAAAATTTACTTGTTTTGGAAAAGAAATGAAGAAAATAAAATAAGAATATACTCATTTATAACAACCTAGTAAAAATATAAAGTTTCTTTAAATACTTGAAAAGAAAATTTCAAAGTTAAAGTTTAAATGAATTGTTTTATGAAATAAATTGTTGAGACACTACCATTAGGATTTTTGCATATAAAGTGAGCATACCTATATATTCAAAAGTGTTTATCAAATATATATTTATATTGTTACAAAAGGATTTTCTTTAAAATGAAGTTGAGTTAGAAAATGGATTTTTGAAAAGTTTAGAAAATTCTTTTAAATCTGTACCTGACGTTTTCGGAACCCAAATGACCTTTTATGACCAAGATAAGTTTAGAAATGGATAGAACTTTTCGAATAGTAGAAAACGGTATATCATATGCGAAATTCCGAGTTAAAATGAGCAAGTTATGGCCATTTTAAGTTGGAATTTCTTCTTATACGATTTTACCACGATTTTAAGAAAGTTTGGAATCTCCAAGAGAAATTCATGAGAAAGACTTATGGGTATTTCTTTTGTCTAGGTGACGAAGGATGAGAATACCTACCCGAGGATTTCTACGACTAAGAAGATAGCAAATGGACGAGTGAGTTATTCCTCCTAATTCGTTACTTTGCTTGTGCTTGTAAAGTAGTAGCATTAGATACTAGAAAAGATAAAAATGGATATATATTTGGGGAATTCGGGATTATATATATGATTTATGTTTATGCGTGAATGAGAATTAAGAATATCGCAACTTCGATCTGCTTGTTTAAATAATTTTGTTTACTTATGTGATTGTTTATTGTTGCTAAATTGATTGATCGCCCCTAATAAACCTTAATAAGGTTTGACCTAAGAACAATAACGTTCACGCATAGCATCCATCGAGTCACATCTATTTCGGAAGGCTGCTACTCCTACGCGTAGAGTTGGATTGGCTGTGATCGTGCGGTGCCACGGGCCATGTTCCTTCCTGGAGAATCCAAATCGCTCGGGGAAAGCGACTCTAGGTTCGGAGCCGAGCCAACCGAACGCTGTGGGTGAGGACCTGGGGACTAGCAGTAGAAGGTCGAGGACCTTCAACCCGATTCCCTAACCTTTGATACGGAGGGGTAAATCCGTTCTATATATGGTTTCCGGATGACTATATATATTCGCGTAATCATGTGATTGTTGCATTGTATGCATAGCATATGTGTGATTAAATAAATAAACTTGTTTGAAAATATGGTGCGAATGAAAAGGAATATCTCACTAAGCTAGTTGTAGCTTATACCCCTATAGATTTTGTTGAAACAGGTGTATTCGTGGATTAAATTTGAGGATCATGACATTAAGGAAGTCATGGACAGAGATTAAGGATATGGAATCATACGATGAAGAAATTTTGTAAGGTTCTTTATATGTGCTAACCTATATGATTAGGGACGTATATTTATTTGAAGATAATAGAAGAACATGCCTTAAGAATTGAAATGTGATATGCTTATGTTTTATATTAAGTATTCTCTTTGCCTTGTTACATTTATTATCAATGTAAATTGCGCTACTCCGATGCGTCCCCTTGGTTGTGATGTACGCCTTGTACATAATATGGAAGCCTTTGCATGACTAAGGTAGTCATTCCTAGGCTTTAGTATTGTGTACGGCGGACTGCCACGTTTAGGGTACCCCTCGGGGCGTGACAGTTTCCAATTAAGAAAATTTTATAAGAAGATTTAATTTTGAATATAGTTCTCGATTATATTTTGAACCAAGAAAGATCAAATTTTGAGAAAATTTCAATTCCGGGTCATCCCGAGACCCATTGTAGAAAAGGGTGCCTCGGAACTAGAATTTCAAAAATTTACTTATGAATACTCATTTGAACCGAAATAAAATAAGGATTTCAAAAATATAAATTTCATAATTTTCCGCTTATGAAAAATACAGTTATAGCCTTTTTATTCGTATTTTCTTACTACCGGTAATTAAATTGTCTTGACTACTATTCTTTACTATTCATAAGTACAACCTATTACTACTCATTTGTACCCCTATTCTTGCAGCACTTACCATCACTCAATCATTTCCTTTTTCCAAAGACTTTTTGTCCCTTAATTATCAATACAATTTATGACAAATTGTACTCAAATCAAATCAAAGATAAATCAATCAAAACAAAAAGGAAATCAAATTTCTTTCTCCCCCTTTTGTGCATGTGGCAGCGTGAAGACCCCCCTCCCCCCCAAGAGCTCCTTAGGCAATTTTTTTTTAACTCCTTTTTGTCACATTTAACTAATTGCAATTCCTATATAAACTACATTTTCTCTTTCTTTCCTCATTCTTTCATTTTCAAACTTTTCAAAGGTAAAAGAAGCTCCCATTTCCTCTCATTTTTCCTTCATTACCGTGGCCTTCATGCCACCTACACACACACACAACTTTCCTTTTTCTTTCATTCATCTCCTATTTTACTCTAAGTAAATGAACTTTTACTCCTTCTACTCATAGATCGTTGTAATGGCAAGGATATTCTTGGATATTCTTGGATATTCCAACTAAATGTCCCCATGAGCTCTTGCTAGGGACAAGGAAATATCAAAACAAGAATACCAAACCATCAAAAAGTGGATCTAGCATTTAAAGGAGCTTTCATGCCATGAGCTTTATGATTTTTCATCAAAAAGTGTTTTGAATAAAAAATCTTTTATAAAAATATAGTTTTTATGCTTTCAAAACCTATTTAAACACTTGATATAGTAGATCTATCATTTTACTACTCATATTCATGTAGGCATTTAAGATCTTATCATTATTTTGAGTTTATGTGCATTAATGGTCTTTAATGATTTTGTCTTTAGTAAAAAACCTTCCTAGTATATAGATCTATAAATAGATGAGTTAATAAAACCAAAAAGGAAAACACCTTTCAAGAAAGGAGTTAGTGTAAATTCGGATGACTTGAGAAACCTAGTTTAAAAACTTTTATTAACTTCTAAACATATATTTTACAAGAAAAATGAAGTCTATATATGATAGATAATGTTTGGTGATGTTTTTCATGAGTTTAAATGAGTTTTTACTAAAAAAATATTTAAAACAAGAGATGAAGTCTAGTAGAAGTTTTGAGTTAAAAGTCTTGAAAGCCAAATTCGTAATAATGGATAGATGCTTAGAAAACACTAGTTTTCCAACTTCAAAAATGATATTTTCTTAAATAAATGAAGTCCTTAGGGTATAGGTAAAACAAATACTTAAAGTTCTAAGTATAAAGTGCATTTTTCTTAAAAGAATCAACTTGAAAATGAAGTTTTCTAAATTCGGATTTTTGTAACCACCCTAGTGTAAGACCCACTTAAAAGTTTACAAATGAAGATTTTATTAAAGAAATAAAGGCCTTATGATATAGTTAATATAAGGATCAAAATTTCTTTAAACAAAGTGGAGTTTTCCTAAAGAAAATCCTTATAATAAGTAAGTGTGACCAAGTGTAGTAAACTTACTTGTTAAACAATAGCATGAAATGATTTTCTAGGAAAAGTTTATTTAAATTCTTTAAGTCTAAAACTTTATAAGACCTTAGACACTTAAGAGTTCATATCATGACATTCATGGTAGGGAAATTCATTACCATGTCATTTAGTTTCATTTTGCACCTAGGAATCTCAATAACATTCATGGAAATTGCATTTTCGGAATCAATATAACCGCTGTACAGATCTGATCCCTCATTTCTGAGGCTTACATATTTTCAAAACTTGATTTAAACTTCATATTTAGAAAGCTCTTCCTAGATAGAAATCGATATAAAATTTGCGAAATTCCAACTTAAAACGACCAAGTTATGGCCATTTTAAATCGGGACTTCGAAAATAACGCGAATTACGATTTCACTAAGTTTTCTTAGAGTTTTAGTATCCTAAGATGGTAGAATACTCATTAGGGTATTTCTTTTGTGAATAGGTGAACCCGAGGACGTTGAATCTTTACCTCCGGATTACTATTACTAGAAGAAAGGTGGACCTATGGCGGAGTGAGTTTCTCTTCCCGATTCATTTATTGTATGTGTTTGTTAATTAGTGCACTAGAATGTAGGCCAAATGAATGGAGTTTGAATGATGGGGAATAATGGGAAATTGTATGTTGATGATGATGTGAGAACTCAAAATAAGAATATCGAAACCGGATGATAAATTCTGGTTATGTAGTTAGTTATGATGGATTGTTTGAGAAATTGCTTGATCACCCAAATAAAATGACTTAATCAACTATTCGGACTAATGCCAAATTTGACATATGCATATCATGATGAGAAGGAGCATTAGCATGGGTAGGTTAATCATGATCCATAAACGATATCAAATTGTAGGTTAATCGTGATCCATAAACGATATCAAATAATTGTAGGTTAACCATAAACCATAAACGGCATAAAGTTAGTACCACAGTATTCGTTAATCTACTAACCCGGGATGGAGGGTGCAAGTCCATCCACATATGATTTCCGGCTAATCATATGTTTGTTGAACTCACGTGTTTGGTGCATTCACTTGCTTGCTTAATCACTTGGTTGAATTGTTGTGACATGAATGTTATTGTGGAAGATTACACTCACTAAGCTGGTTAGCTTACGTCCCTACAGTTCCTTCCTTTTGCAGCTACCCCATTTGTGGCTTAGGCAGCGTAAACCGGCTGTACAGGTACAGGAGCTAGGAGTTTCCCTTAGAAGTTGAATTTCTGTTTAGACTTCCATAGGAAACTTTTAAGACTTTGGATAACTGTATAAGGCCATTGAATATTCTTTTGCGGGGGAATACCCTTTAGTAAATGTAATATTTATTTATGTCTCATGAGTTATATCCTACTGCTAATGTATGCCAAGTTAAACTTTTATCTCCATTTGGACTTGTACTCTATTGTTGTAAAGGTACGCCTTACATCTATATGAGGCTCTCGAAGGTTTAAGGCGGTAATTGGGAATCTTATATGGTATGTGGCGGACTGTTACGTATAGGTACCCTATGGGGCGTGACAATGTCTAAATAAGCACAAAAAATAAGGGTCTATTGACACTTATCAAATTCCCCCACACTTAATCATTTGATTATGCTTAAGCAAAGAAAATAAGGACAAAAGAATTTGTCATCAATTGTACTCATAAGAAAATATCAAATCAAGCATAGCATTCTTTAATTCAATCAATCCAAAGTGATTCATTAGTGCCTATAGCTCAGACTTATTATACTTATACTTGGCATACTACAATAAAATTTTTAAGACTAATTCAAGCAAATCAAACTATTAATTTCACCATTTAATAGCCACTTCCAAAATCAAAGAAGAGATGCAAATTCAAACAAGGCAAAAGTGGCAAGGTCATATCTCACTACTTATCAAGAAGCATATAAACCATTCAACCATCTCTTAGCATAGCAACTAAAATGAAAGTATATGGCATTCATCACTTTCATGGATTTTTTTCTTCTTTTTATTTTTATTTTATTTTATTAGCCTTCAGAGGGGGAGGTTTTGCCTCCATCTTTTCTTTTCCATCTAGACGAGTTTTAGCCCACTTCTTTTTAATTTAGCTCTTTGGCTTTTTTTTATAATATTTATTTATGTATTATTTATATTATTAGATTATTTGAGAAGAATTATCAAGAGATAGATTTCATATGCCTCTTTCACAAAAGGATAGAAAAGTTCTCAAAATAGTTGAAAAGCAAAAATACTACCAACAAGCTTGGAAACACAACCATTTAACTTTAAACTGGGGATTTTGATCTCTTTCACAACTCTAGATTTAATCATTGAACAAGAAATAAATTTATCCCACATAAATTTTGTCCCAAAACTCTGACTAAGTATACCAAGTTCAAAATAGGTGAGTAAGGCACACAAAGTCACTATAATTCTTCTTTTTTTTTTTTTGAATGCTGGCTTTCTAGACCAAAAGAGTATAATTTCAAGATTCTAATATCAAAATTACAGCTCGTTTGCAAACTCATAAATGGGGGAAATTTGATTAACAAATATATATGCATCACGAAACTCAAATAAAACCCAAAAATCCTATTTCTTTTCAGCATATCCCTTCTCCACACTTAAACACAAAAATGTTTTTCAACATCTATCCAATTAAGCTCAGTGAGGACAAGTGTAACGCCCTAAAATAAAGCATTACAACCCGCCACGTATCCCCTCTTAGTATAGGATACGCAAAGGCTCTATTATCCACAGTAATACAATCATCACCTGTAAACACTCATATGATAACTCATAGGATACCAAACCTGTTAAAACTAAAAACTTATACTTCATAAAACATAAACTCCTGGTTCAAGCATAAAATCCAAGTTGACATGATAGTCAACAAATTCAACATAAACAAAAAACTGTTTACATTAAAATCTCTTCCTTTAAAACCAACAATGAATCCAACTACAATCTCAAATAATCGAAACATGTCTTCTCTTAGAAACTTAGTATATGAAGCCTAACTCTCGACTAAGTAGTCAGGTCCACTATTGCCATCCTCGCTATCAAAGAATAAATCATAACCAGATAGATCATACACTATATCTTCTTCACCTGTACCTGAAATTTAAAAGAATAAGCGGCGACGCCCAGTACGATAACTCCAATCCAAAAACAAATGCATATGCACATACAAAAAGTCATACAATTCATGCAACTTAAACTAATGCAAACAATCATATTATTATCTTTCTTAAGCCAAGACAACAACACAGTCCATATTAGGTATACTCTAATCTTGAACTCGGAGTTACTCAGATCCCATTGAAAATCATACAACTCTTTGAAAATAATAATCATATACATATATGGATGAGTGGGTACTCCCCAAACACCCCGAATCCAAAACACCTAATTCTACAAGAATCATATCAAGGTACGAGTCCACTAGGGACAACCTCACACCAAGATCATCAGGGTACCTCACCAGTATCACTATCTTCTAGGTCTTTACTGGTCAAAGCCAAGCACAACCAAAACATACAATTATTAAACCATATAAAGATTAAGTTTATTAAGAAATTCTGTTCCTACAAGCATTCAATCAATATTAAGCCAGCAAGCAAGGATTGGTCGTACCTTTCTCAGTTTCAGGAAATTCGATTGTATCCTAAAAATCCTTTTTCGACAACACTCAACCACAACCAAATCTCTCGAATTCCATGTAAGCCGCGAAAAATTTCAATAAATAATTTTAAGATGAACTTCGAAAATAAACCCTAAAAAATCATCCTAAATTAAAACGAATTTCAACTAGTCTTAAATCACGAACGAATTCGAAAAATTTTCGAATCTTGGGGAAATAAGAATTCTCAAAAACAAAGTAAGAACTCAACATACTACAATTCCAAGACCACTACGTACGAAAAATTCCATACGTGACTCCGATTTATAAATTGGGTAATATAGATCCCAAAAAATGAACTATTAAAAAGTAAATAATGATTAACTTTCGAAAATGAAACCCAATTCAAAAATTCCAAAAACGTTAAAAGATAATAAATACTTACAAAAATAAAATTTAAATAAACTTCTCAAATTGAATATGTTGTATGAACATAATATCAGTTTCCAAATTGGCAAAGGTCTAACCGGAAATCACCGGAAACCTTAACGGAATACAATAGTGTAAGTCCGGCAATCTAGTGCCCTAACTGATGAGGATCATCAAGCATCAATAGGTCCAAAGTTCAAATCCAACGATCCATTGCAAGATATTGGAGGTCCATGACAAGAGCTAAGGCTAAACGAATGAGGGAGGCATTGTAAGGACTTGTTATGGAGTTGCAAGAGAAGAAATTGCATTTATCACAATAAAAATGAGTCAAAAGTGTTTAACATATCAAAATAAGCTCCGGGGGGCTCTAAATGGAAAACAAGTGAAATAGAGCAAGAAGGAGCAAGAAGTGCCTGCAGGATTAATGGCGCTAGCAGTTACTTATTTTTGTCAGGTACATGTCTTTAATTTCTTTGTCAGTTATGTCTTTAATTCTTTGTCGTTACAGTCAGTATTTATTTTTGTCAGTTACATTTCATTAATTTCTTTGTATGTAAAGGCTATATATTAAGCCTTGGTTCTAAGGTTTTAAAACAAGACAATTTATATGAATGTTATTCATTTCTTTGAGAGAAAA
>JAMXBD010004634.1:0-50697 GCA_024138025.1 Combretum micranthum | reverse complement strand
AAAACTATTCAATTCAAAGTGTGATCCTAAAAATTGTGCAAGTATACCTTACACCAGGTTATGTAAACTTATGGATGACTAAGGTTATCATATTTAAGTTTAAATATCGAGTGTGGTGACTGCCGCGTTTTAGGTACCTTTGGGGCGTGACATTTTAAGTTGTATCAGAGCATGGTTAAGAGTTTACAATCATAACTACAACTAAATAGCCTTAGGAGGGATAAAAAGAGAAGATAGAATAGAATTAAAAAGAAGACTTGGATAGGATGATGACCATGCTATGAGTCTTAGAATCCTATTCCCAAACTGTTGTGGATATAACACTAGAAGCAATCGGCTTAGCATCGCGAAACATCCATAGGGACCCATTGAAACCCTCATAGAATATCGCTTAGGTTGTCTTGATTGTTATCTGAATTGCATTGTTATTGTTAAATGTTGGATTGTTTCGTTGTTGCTTAAAACGCTAAATTTTACTTGAATTTCGTTTGTGAGGATTTTGCACATGCTATTTAAATTTCTATAAAGTTATAGTTATGTTTTATGATTTTAAGATTTTATTATTTAAATTTCTGATTTCCTTTTTTGCACTTTTATTCTCCGCTCGCACTACGATTCCCTTTATTTCTGCTTTCTCGCTTGAAAACATTAATAAATTATTGAGAAGATTACTTAACTAAACAAAATAAAATTTGCAACAGACGTGGTAGGAGAAGGAGATGTCAGGAGGGAAGCGCCTCCAACCAACCCAAAATGGAAGAAGGGCAACAAGCTGCCCTACCTCTAAACCCTCCTGTCGATGCTACTCAAGTACCCTTGCAGGCCATTCTTGGACAGATGGCACAAATGACTCAAGTGCTTGAAGCACTTCGGCAGACTTTATCAGCACAAGCATCAACTCCAGCTCCACCACCACCAGCACCACAAACTTCTGTAGGGATGCCTGCACTGGAAAGCGTGCATTGTCATACTACGCCCTCGCCTCCTCCACCACCAATGAGGCAACACAAGAGCTCCTTACTTGAGTTCATTAAGAGCAATAGATACTTTGAAGGGGCTTTTGGAAAATCGGATGAGGCTGATGATTGGTTAGCTCAGATAGAGCGATCCTTCAATGCTTTTGAGGTGCCGCACCACCTGAGAGTCGACTACGACACTTATATGCTGAGGCTCAACGTGAGAGTTTGGTGGGACTCCAAGCAAAGAGAGTCATGCCACCAATTACTTGGGAAAGGTTTCATCATGAGTTTCTAGAAAACTACTTCCCCGGAAGTCTCCGGGTACAGTTTAGTGCGAATTTCCTGCACATTACTCAGAAGGGCCGAACAGTAGAGCAATATGAAACTGAATTCAGTATGTTGCTGTAGTATGCTCCAGATTCTTACAAGTATAGCGAGGAGCTAAAAAGACAAGTTTTCTTGAACGGATTGGATGAGGAGTTGAGGATGAGGCTGGAAGAATTTGATATTAGATCTTTCAGAGAGTTAGTGGAAAAGGCCCGGATAGTGGGAAGGGCTAAAAAGAGAAAGGGCAAGACTGTAGAAAAGATGCCTTCAGTTTTTAGAAGGAAGTTTTATGGGGGATCAGGATCTAGATTCTCTCAAAAGAAATTCAAGACACCTTATGGCTTTAAGAGTAACACTAGTGGGGGACAGCTTATCCCTAAGGGTGTTAGTTGCTAGAAATGTAAGGGGGATCACTACCCCAAGAGATGCCCACAGTTAAAGGATAAGTGTTATTTCTATGGTGATTCATCTCACAAGATTGTTGACAGCCTAAAGAAGGCCACCACCATATGTTTTGTCTGCAAGCAAAGGGGTCACTTTGCCAATGAGTGCCCACAAAGGAAGGATGCCCCAGCTAGATCTTTTGGAGGATCAGCAGCGGCATGACCCAGGAACGGGATTAGTGGAAATAATGGTAGCTGCTTTGGGTCAACAATGTACGGGATGAAAATCTATAAGCTCGAAGGACAATGGGCATACGAAGAGATGGGAGATGAAGATTGCGGATTGGTTGCTCTCGCGGAGGATAGTGGACTGGACTTTAGCCTTATTACAGTTACATCCCCACTTTTTGCCCTTGTTTTTCTGATGTTTTTAAGTTGTTAAGATTCAAGTTTAAGGAAAGAAAAACAAGCTTAGTCAAGTTAATGAAGCTAAGAAGATAAGTTAGGATGGTATGAAGTTAGTGATTAGTAAGTGTTGGACGCAGGACACATATGGGTAGCTAAGGCGACCGCTTATGCTTTGTTTGACATGGGAGCCACACATTCATTTATCACCACTTGATTAGCTAGACAAGTTAGTTTACCAATAGTCACTGTTGCCTCTAGCTTTCATGTTAAAACCCCTACTAGAAGCATTGACAACAAATGAGATGTTAAAGGATTGTCTAATGGAGATTCATGGACATGGTACAAGGTGTGATTTAATAGTATTGGAGATGAGTAGATACGAAGTGATTTTAGGTACAAGTTGGTTAGCCGTTGCTAAAGCCATTTGTGGATTGTTGAAAGAAGAAAGTGAATTTTAAGGATGTTAATGGATTGAATGTTGAGTTCACGGGTGAGACCGTAGCTTCAAGAGGAACAGATTTAGGCTCATTTGAGTTGATCGAGGATGGAGAGGTTGAGATTGAAAGTAAAAATTTTCTTAATGCCATGGAAAAAGAGGAAGGATTACCCAAGATTGAGGATATAACAGTTGTTAAGGAATTTCCCGATGTCTTTTTGGATAAGCTACCAGGTTTGCCTCATAAGAGAGAAATAGACTTTGAGATTGACGTGGTACCGAACACTGAGCCGATATCTAAAGCGCCTTACTTTATGGCCCTTGTTGAGTTAAAGGAATTACAAAGGCAATTGCAAGAACTCTTGGACCATGGATTCATAAGACCAAGTGTGTCACCATGAGTGCACCTGTACTATTTGTTAAGAAAAAGGATGGATCAATAAGGTTATGTGTTTATTATTAGGAGTTGAACAAAGTTACTATCTAGAATAAGTATCCACTTCCAAGGATCAATGACCTTTTTGATTAGTTACAAGGAGCAAGTGTATTTTCACGGATTGATCTACGATCGGGGTATCATTAGTTAAGAGTCAGACCAGAAGATGTGCCAAAAACTGCATTTCGGACTCGTTATAAACATTATGAATTCTTAGTGATGTCTTTTTGATTAACAAATGCTACTGCTGCTTTTATGGACTTGATGAATTAGGTATATAAACCCTTATTGGATAAGTGTGTGATTATGTTTATTGATGATATCTTGATTCACTTGAAGATGAGGGAGCAACATGAAGAGCATCTTCGCATGGCATTATAAGCTTTAAGGGAACATAAATTGTACGCCAAGTTTTCCAAGTGTGAATTCTGGCTAGACAAGATCTCGTTTTTGAGACATGTTGTGTCAGGTGAGGGCATATCTATAGACCCCGAGAAGATTAAGTCAGTGGTGGAATGGAAGCCACCCAAGACCATGACTGAAGTAAGGAGCTTTTTGGGTTTAGTTGAATATTACAAGAAATTTGTCCAAGACTTTTCTAAGATAGCCAAGTCGTTAACTCAGTTGACGCAAAAGAATGAAAAGTTTGTTTGGACGGAAAAAGCGGGACCAAATCTTTTAAGAATTGAAACAAAGACTTGTTTCTGCTCCAATCTTGGTTTTGCCAAACCTCGAGAAACCCTACACGATACATAGTGATGCTTCGAGAAATGGTCTCAGATGCGTTCTCATGCAAGAAGGGAAAGTGATTGCCTATGCTTCAAGGCAGCTAAGGCTACATGAGCAAAATTATCCTACGCATGACTTAGAACTAGCCGCAGTTGTCTTTGCCTTGAAAATATGGAGACACTACCTTTATGGACAAAGGTGTAAGATCAACACTAGTCATAAGAGTCTTAAGTATTTGTTCACCTAAAAAGAATTGAACATGAGGCAGTGAAGATGGCTAGAGTTAATTAAGGGTTACGATTTAGGAATTAATTACTGCCTGGGAAAGGTGAACGCAGTTGCCGATGACTTGAGTCGTAAGAATCATGGTGAAGTTGCAACTCTTTTGATTGACCAGAAAGAATTGATAAAAGAATTTGAGAAGTTAAGCACTTGTTGTAAGAGGAGCTTTTGTACATCCACCAAACATCCTAGAAGGTCCATGACTTGTTGCATTGGATCTTGTGGTGGTAGAGTGTCTCTCAGTTGTTGTTCTTCGAGAAGGTTAGTCGATTGTTGCATGTTCTTCTCAGGTGATGTCCTAGAAACAAGACGAAACGGTCACGTTAGCTTAGTTATACTACACACAAGTTGCTTATGGTTTAGCAAAAGAGTTATAACTTTTTATTTTCTTTAAACTTGTTTATTTAGAAAAACGGTGAAAGCGCGCAATTAATCCTTCCCATCTAGTGGTCTCATAGGTCAAAGGGGTAATCTACCATTTCTCTTATTGGCTTGAACCATGAGTGATAAACTCAGAAAATTGATATAATTTTCATCTCTAAATTGATACTTATTTGTGTTAATTATTATAAAAGCAAAGGAATTAATATTTAGTTTTGTGTCATTTGTTCGGAATTAGGTCAGGAATGAAAATGGAAATTGGCAACAAGGAAACATTAAGAATTGTGTGAATTGGCAATGAAAAGCACAAACACCGGTGAATTTAGGCTAAATGCCGCCGGCGTTGAGAGGGATAAAAGCATACGCCGGCAAACTTGAAGGCAACGCCGCCGGCATTAAAAGGCGGTGTTGAAACATCATAGAGCCTAAGTATTTAACGCTAAATCCAACATCGCCGGCATTTGAGGATGGATACAATACTTGAATTTGAAGGCAATGCCGGCAAATTGAGGAGTATGCCGCCGGCGTTCAAAGGCGGCGTTGAAGACCATCAGTTTACAAATCCTTAGCACTTGATTGAACGCCGGTGGCGTTGGATAAGAAACCACTGGCGTTGGATGCAGAAGTTACACGATAGTTACACAAAAAGCATGCATTTTTACATACTTTGAGGAGAGAGAAAGGGAATTTTTACATTGTATTTTCCATTTTCAATTTCACCTGATAGTTTTAGAGAGAGATAGAAGTAGAAAATCGATATGTACTTGGATCTTCATCAAATTGGTTCTATTTGTTCGTAGATTGAATAGAATTTGCTAACAAGGATCTCAGTTACAATTTGTACGGTTTGTTTCTCTGATTACTGGTAATTTCTTCTTCACTTGCTTTGTTATTTACATTTCATGATGAATATTATCATAGTTGTTATTAGTATCTTGTTAGATAGAGTAGAAATGGTTATTAGCTAAATTTGAACGGTGGGAAATGGTGAAATCCTTGATTTTCTAAAGTGATTGTTGAACTAGTGTTATTGGGTTGTAAGAATGATGTATATCCTTGTTAAATTCAAACTAATAACTTAAAATTCAGATGAATTCAAGTTTGAATGAAATTGGGTATCTTGGCAAAGACTTTAATTTCGTTTGAATTTATATTTGGGTGAAAAATTCAAGTATGCGATGGCAAGAGAGTTTTTAATCCTAGTAGAGTCTATCATTACTGCTCAAACATTGTTTTAAATATAAGTTTTAAAGAAGGAATTCTGTAATTTCTTTGATTTAGGACAATAAGTCAACTCAGATTTGGGAAACTCTTAGTTGCACACATTGAATCTGTCAAAATGCTCAGTCGTGAAAGCTATTGAGTGTTTTAGGTAGAAAAAGGTTTTCAAATTCATGTTTAGAATTTGTCAATCTTGGTAGATTCATATGGATATGCATGAACTCTAACAATTTTAATAACCCGAGTTCAACATGATTGGAGAAAATAGGATTTTATCTAAATCCCACTAACCTTACTTGTTAAGACTTCTGTGAGTAAGATTAGTAAATATTAGACATAGCATAGTGTAGATATTGTAGTAAATATTTATATAAAGAATTTGATTTCTCTTGGCCTAAATATTGAAATGAACTAATAATGTTTAGTAATTAAACTTTCCTCGTGGGATCGATACTCATTCATCACTTTATTACTTGATCGACCCAGTACACTTGCTGGAGAATTGGTTTTAAAACATTAAACATTTCAAGCGGATCAATGAGTCGGGTAGGTTCACTTATTCTTGTATTTTGCAATCTTCCTTCCTTATATGTCTGTGTCTATGTTTTCTAGAAGTCTCTAGGATAGAATTCAAATCTTTAATAATCGAAAGTCATACCTTAAGGGTCGTAGAGTTAAATCTAGTTTCTTCTTTACTTAAGGATTATCGAACACTTACTTATCCATTCTCGAGATCATATCTTAACATTCTATTCTCCTAAAGTCTTCCTACCTAATTCCCAAAACCTTGTCGCTCTGATACCAATTAAACTGTCACGCCCCAAAGGGTTCCCTCAATGTGGCAGTCCACCGTACATAATATTAAAGCCTAGGAATAACCACCTCAATCACACGAAGGCTTTTATACTATGTACAAGGCGTCTAACACATGGAGGAGACACATCGGAATGATGCATTTTTAATTGATACAACTTGAGTAACAAAGTAAAGGAAATACAATTCACTATACTTCAATTACAATTCATCAAAATATTTCACTACATAAAATTATTATAAAACAATTCACAAAACCTAGCTAATATCTTCAAGTATTCTTACTTCATGCTGGAACCTCGAAGTCATACTCGGCTCCAGACATCTCGGTCCCCCGGTAGCATTCTTAAGTCAACCTGTTCATTCAAACATCTATTGGGGTATAAGTTACACTAGCTTAGTGAGAGTTCCCTTAATTTCGAACCATAACAAGCAGGTTATAAATCATCTATATGCTATGCATGAACAAACACATGAGCAGACAATTATGTATGGGTATCTGGAACCCGTACACAGAATAGATTTACGCCCTCTATATGTAAGGTTTAGGGATGGTATTGGAAGTCTACATAACCTGTTGCTAGTCTTCGAGCCCCCCATGTAAACCCTTGAAAATTTCATAATTCTTAGAAAATAATCCTAAGAGTCAAACATCGGAATCGAAACGTTTAAAATCGAACCATGTTAAAACTTAATTCTAAATAAGATCTAAAATGAGATTTCTTATCTTGAGAAAAAGAGAACCCTAAAAAACAAAATAGAAAAATCCAACTATAGGTTGAATCAACATCCGTACGCCAATCAAATCATCTACCTGATTCCTAAAACGCAAATCAAAACGATGTATTCAAATAACGCTTACCAATGAAATGCTAAGATCTTAAAACCTTCGGTGAATTTTAGAATTAGAAATTTCAATTTTCACCAAAAAGTCAAACTCAGTCAACTCATAACCCTAGACTCGGTTAAACGATCCCGAGAATTAAAAAATATTAAATAATCACAAATAAAATGAGATAAACCGTAGATATCGAAATAAAAATATAATATGGTCAAAACTCCAAAATTATATGATCTTACGAATAACTCAACAAAACTGGATGTCAAATCGGAACCCTAAAAGTCAACAAAGCTTACAACAAACCCTAGTGTTTAAGTTCTGGCAATCCCGCACTCTCAAACCCTAAACAACGAAATGAAAATAATTATTGATAATAGTTCGTAATAATATAGGGAAGCTTAAAAATATCAGATTCGTAAAATTCTAGTATCATTCAGATCCGAACGGGAGCAGTTTTCAAAAATCATGCCCTGGTACACCGGACGATAAAAATATTCCGTTAATACCAATAGACTCGTAAAAATATAAGGTTTTCAAAAATATCAGTTTTAGAATTTTTCGATTGCTAAAAATTATAGATATTGCATTTATACGCGTATTTTTATTACTATTGGTATTTTAATTGTCTAGTTTACTATTCATAGTACTTTTTTACTATTCATTACTATTCCTTTATCTCTACTTTTTCTTATTACCTATTCTTACACCTACATACCTATTTCTTACAATTTTCTTTTCCCATAAAAATTCTACACCACATATTATCAAACTTCTCTTACACTTTTCTTCTAAAAATAATTTTTAGTTAAATTTCTCTCTCTTCCATGCATGCACCGTCCACTTCTCTCTCTCTTCCCTCCTCATTTATTTTTTTTCAATTAACTTAAATACATTTAATTTTTACTCCAAAATTCTATAAATACCCCCTTCCTACTTCATTTTTTCACACAACTCATTCTACCAAAACTCTCTCAAAATCTCTCTACAAATCCTCTCTCCAAAATTTCACTCTACCAAATTCTCTTAAACCAATTCTTCACAAAAATCCTTCCTTATACACAAACTATCTACCACATATCACTACTCACATAATACCCCATTTATCTACCATCATCATACCACATAAACACTTTAGGTGAACTTCTTCCAACCATTCATTTACTCATGTTATATAACTTAACATGACTATGATGTTGTTTTGAAACTCATATGAGAAGTAAAAACAACATGTTCGTGTTTTGTTCTTGTACATGAACTTCCTATTTTATTATGTTATATTAATTTTATTGTTGTTATAATGCTAATTTTTTATTCATATCTAACTAAAAATATTTGTGTAATTATATATAATCTTTAGATCATATAAGTTCACTTGTTATTTATTTAATTTCATGTTTTGCAATTTATTTATTTCATACTATTTCTTTAAGACTAGTCTTTCTAGTCTTAGACTTGTTCATATCAAGTCAAAACAACCTTTCCTTTATTTTCTTTATTGTTTTGGGACTAGTCTATTTTTAGTCCCGGGATGCCTTAATGAAGCTAAGGCTCCCAATACTTGACTGGAATACCTTAATGAAGCTAAGGTTCCCAATACTTGATATTTTTATTATCTTGCTTATTATTATTTGTTTCTAGTATTTTCTCATATTCTTATTATTTTACATGCTCATAATACTTGCATCTACATAATGATATTGTCTCAACTAATTTAAAAGTAGAATTTTACTTTATTAAGGGAACTTAAAACTAAATTTTCTATTATGTGACTTGTCACAAAATGATGAAGTTATTATCAACAACATATAAATAGAGTAATACAAGTTTTCTCAAACAACAAAGATAGCTTTACCAAGGAAACATAAGAAATAAATACTTTTTTTGTATATTATGATAACCTAAGTTTTAGTAAAATAATTTGTTAATATCCAAAGTTTTCACAAAAAGCTTAAAATTAAACTCTTTTTAACTCCATAATAAAACTAAGAAACAAACTAGTTTTTAAAGTTAAGATGAATTCAACCTATAAATTTATAAACACACTTAGGAAAATAATGATTTTCAAGTTTCTAAAGAAGAAACTTATTTTCAAAGAATATAAATAAGATAAGATTAAAAATAAAGGATTTATCAATAAAGATGATTCTTTTCAAATGAAATAAAAGAGCAAGTTTTAAAAAACAAAAACTTATATTTATAATAAATATAAGAAGACAAGACTCATTTTCTAAAACCATTTTAAATATAAATTATAAAAAGGTTTTCAACAACTTAATACACTTTTGATAACTTTGATCTTTTATCACAAGAAATAAAATTTATGAAAGACTAAGATTAAAGGAAAATTTACTTGTTTTGGAAAAAGGAATGAAGAAAATAAAATAAGAATATACTCATTTATAATAACCTATGAAAATATAAATTTTTTCAAAATACTTGAAAAGAAATTTATCAAGTTAAGTTTTAACACTTTAAAAAGAATTGTTTTATGAAATAAATTGTTGAGACACTACCAATAGAATTTTTGCATATAAAGTGAACTTATCTATATACTCAAAGGATTTATCAATCATATATATATATATATATATATATATTTTACTAAAGGATTTTTGAATGACGTTGAGTTAGAAAATGGTTTTGCAAAATCTAGAATTATTCATTTTAAATCTGTACCCTACGTTTTCGGAACCCAACTGACCTTATATGAAAAAGATAACCTTAGAAATGGATAGATCTTTTCGAATAAGTATAAAACGGTTTATTATATGCGAAATTCCGAGTTAAAATGAGTAAGTTATTGTCACGCCCCGAAGGGTACCCTGAACGTGGCAGTCCGCCACATACGGTATTAAAACTTAAGAATGACTTCCCAAAGTCATGCAAAAGTTTTCAACACCATATGTAAGGCATCTATCACAACAATAGGAGACACCGGTGGGATGTATGGTTTGAGATAGTAAATGCAGCATACAAGAATCTAAATAATCATCAAATTTTTCATTAAGAGAATATAATCTGTTACGCCCCAACGGGTACCCTAAACGTGATAGTCCGCCACACTCAATATTAAAGCTTAAGTATGACAACCTTAGTCATTTCCAAAAGCTTTTATATTAAGTGTAAGACTTACTTTCACAATTTTAGAGGACCATACATGGAATAATGAAGCTTAAGGAGATATAAAAACATATTAAGAAAAGAGGATTCACAATAAATATTTGTTCATAGCAAAGACTGTGCATACTTGGGAACAATTCCCTAATTTACTAAGCTATTATATAAATATTTGCATGCTAATACTATGATGTACTTTATCCGGAGTTCTAATATTCAAAAGGGATTACCTGCCCACATGGTCCACGTGGCCTTAGCCATAAGTACGGAACTGCAAAAGGTAGCTATCGGGGTATAAGCTAATAGGCTTAGTGAGAACTATTTCCATAAATAACTTCTTGTAACAAGATTCAAACAAGTTGGTTAATCACACATATGTAATGCATCAAACACGTGGGCAAACAATCATATAGCTTTCCGGGAACTATATGTTGAATGGATTTACGCCTCCATTCGGGTTTGGTGATACTCAAAACAAGTAGTTTTAATAATAGAAAATTTAAGCTTGCGAGCACACATCGCCAAGCATTCAATAAAAACTTTTATACTTGCGAGCACTCATCGCCAAGTATTCCGAACCTACTTGATTTGACCTTGCTTTCGGATCAACCGCCAAGCATATTCCATTAAGCCGCCAAGCAATCGCTTTCGGATCTTCCGCCAAGTGTTGCTTTCGACATGAGCCTACTATCCTTCTCACCCAAGGATAATAACCCAACCATGTAATGTGACTCACTTCGTGGTATGCATGAGTTCATTAATTTATAAAGTCATAACATAATTATTTTCAACTTTATGGTGATCAAGGAATTTCACACAAATCAATATTATACTAAAACAATCACTTAGAACAATTCGGGCTTCGATATTCTTAGAATTCTTTCAAGGAATTATTTTACATGCATATCGGTTTATCTTTTCCTAACTCTAGTGCAACTAATTTACAAGCACAACAAGTGTAGCATTTAATGGAAATAAACTCACGATGCCATTGTCGTCTATTCCTCTAAGCGGATGAGTCGTTCACACACTCCACTTAATCGTAATAGTTTCGGGGTGAAGAAATCCTTCCTCGGGTCACCTAACCAAGAAAATACCCATAATGAGTTTTTCTTGAAGATTTTCTTGAATTTTGACAAAACAATGTCAAAGAACGTCAAAGTTCGTATGAAGAATGTTCCAACTTAAAATGGCCATAACTTGGTCATTTTAACTCGGAATCGCGCATATAATATACCGATTTCTATCTACTCGAAAAGATCTACCCATTTCTAAAATTATTTCCCACAAACAAAGCCATATAGGCTCCGAAAAACTGGTGACAAAATTCACCACGGATTTTCAAGTAAAAACAATTTGGTTCAAGAAATCAAAATTTGTTTGATAAATACTTAGTTATCTATATAGTTGAAAAATTCTCTTTTTATAACTATATAACTCATATTTAAGCATGCTCAAGTGTTTTGTTGTCCAAATTATTTTTCTTAAGTAAAACAATGTCGGTTGAAGCTTTTCGGAAATTGTTTTCGTGAATTTCTTTGAAATGAATACCTTGTTTTCTTTATTTTCTAAAAACGTTTTATGTTGGTTTTATTTATCTTTTCTAAGTGACTTTTGAAAATAAAATTTTCTACTTTCTAAGTTACACTAATAATATTTTGAAGTTTTCTAGAAAATATTCTTTCTTCATTTTCTTGTGTAAATTCCTTGTTTACTTGTTTTGGCAAAAATCTTTACTTGATATTCTCATTCTTTTTCTCATTTCTCTATTCCGAAAACAATTACCCATGCATGAAAATTTGTTTCCTTATAAAAACAAAGTGGAACATTTAAGGACTTTTTGTAGAAAAACTAATTTCTATAATTCTATTATTTTCCTCTTGTAACTTGAAAAGAAATAACTTTATTATTTTCAAATCATAAATTTTCTTTGTCTATTTGTTTGCAAAGGTCTTTATTTAAAATTTCCTTAGTCATCCACCTTATTTCTCTTTCTTTATGAAAAGAACCATTTTTGTCAACAAGAATATTTTCTTTTGAAAAACAAGGTAGAGTAACGAAGATTTAAGTAGCTTTCTAAGTAAAAATAGTTTCTAAATTCATAGTGAATTCTTTTTGTAACTTGAAAATGAATGAGTTTATTTTTGTTATCTTATATTTTTATGTTTCACAAAAATTTATTCCTAAGTGACAAAAAGCCTTCTTTTATTTGATTATCTTTAGAAAATAAAGCTTTTTGGACAACAATCTAAATGAACATGATTATGAGGATAATAATAAACAAAATAACATAAAGCATAAATAATAAAGTCAAGTATTGGAGTCTTAGCTTTTTCAAGGCTCCCGGGACTAAGAAATAAACTAGTCCCATAAAAAAATAAATGAAAGAAAAGCTTGTTTTGACTTGATGAGGACAAGTCTAAGACTAGAGACTAGTCTTAAAAACAACTTGAAATAATTGCATTGAAGTAAATAAATTGCATGAAGGTAAATAAATTGCAAGATTATGAGCTTATATGCTCTAAATAGCATATATAACTATATAGATATAGTAGATAGTAGTAAACATAATGGAAATATAGGGAAACATAAAGGAACATAATAGAAACATAAATGATCATGGAGGAATTTTGATTATGAACAAAAACAAAGCATGAACCTATTGTTGCTTTCTTAACCTTCATGGTTTTAGAAAACATACACTAAGCTCATACTAAGTAGATGAACATGGAGACTTCTTTGAAGAACTTTTACCTAAAGAGATGAGCTAAAGAGAACTTCTTGAAGAGCTTCTTGAGAGAAATTCTAGAAAGATTTCGAGAGAGTAATTTTAGTGTAGAAGTGGTGTGAAAGAAGTGAAAGAGGAGGGGGTATTTATAGGATTTTGAGGAGTGATTTTTGTGTGATTAAATAAAGCAAAATTAAAACAATTTGAGAGGGAGAGGACAAGGGGCGCCGGCCATGCTTGTAGGAGGGGAGTGTGATTAATTTTTTTGACTTTTTGTTAAATAAAAGATGTAATTTGTAAGGTAGATGTGATATAAAGTTATGGGAAAGGTAAAAAGTTAAGATAATAGGTTATGTAGGTGTAAGAGTAGGTGTAAGAAAAAGTAGAGATAAAAGAATAGTGTAGAATAGTAATGAATAGTGTAATGTAAAGTAGATATGACAATTAAAGTACCGGTAGTAAGAAAATACGCGTTTAATAGCTATATCTATTATTTTTACTTACTGAAAAATTATGAAACTGATATTTTTGGAAAACTTATATTTTTACGAGTCTAACGGTGTATTCGGAATATTTTTACTATTCCGGGCTTTCGGACACGTTTTTCGAGAACTGTGTCCGATCGGGTTCGAAGGACTCCCGAAATTCGCAAAACGGAAACTTTTATAAAACCTATGGTTATTACGGACTATTCGAGCTAATTATCCCAACTTCGTTTTTCCGGGCCAAAGAAAACGGCAAGGCCGGATTTAGATTGATACGGTAAACTAGGGTTTTGTTGACCTTTAGGGTTTCGTTTGACTTCCGGTTAGGGTTTTATGCTAAACCGATTCCAAAAATTTAGGGGTTTACATAATCCCTTCATCATCTTAGGGTTTTTACCCTATAATTCTCCAAACAATCATAATATCAACTTAATCTTTCTCACAACAAAATAATACTAACACCAAGAAATATTAAAGGATAGTTAACCTAAGATCTTCAAAAGATTCTCAGAAGCTGTTTCCAAAACATAATCCCAATCGTGTATATGAAGTCTTCGGGCATAAAAGATATTGGACCTCATACAACAAAGGTCTATCAGAGTATAAGCATAACTAGCTCAGTGAGAATATTCCTAAATCAACGTACTTGTATAAATAATTTTCAAACAAGTTATTAAACAAGCATATTAATGCATCAAGGAAGTGATCAAGCAATACATATGATCTACCGGAAATCATATGTTTGAATGGATTTACCCCTCCATTCAGGTTAGGTGTTCCAGGCTCTTTAAAACCCATATTTAAATCTAACTCATGTAGTTTATTCATGGCACCTACTCGCCCATCTCAACATAGTTCTTCCAGGCTCCTATTCGCCCATCTTGCAGATTTCTGGCTACTGCACACCCGGCTACTAAACTCTTGTCCCATAGCTTATGCAATGAAACTAATTACGTGATATGCATGAATCAATTAATATAATTCATAGAATATGATTAGAGTAATTTCAAGGTGATCACAGAATTTTGCACATACTCCAACAGAATAATAGTAAAACAATAGTTAATAAACAACGGTTCATGTCTCGGTATGCTTAATATCCTTTCAACCTATATTATCATACATAATTTATTTTCATCTTTTCCTACTTCTAGTGCCTCTAGCTACAAGCACAACCAAGTACGAAAAAGGTAGGAAATAAACTCACTTGGCTGTGAGGATCTATCTTTCTTACGGATGAGTCGATCGGTAAATCCACTAATCAAAATAATCCTTCGGGTATGAATACTCCTCCTCGGGATCACCTAATCAAGAAGAATACCCATAATGAGTATTTCTTGTTGATTCTATGGTACTTATCAAAACTTATGTCATAAGATCGTTAAAATCCGCATAGAAGGTAATTCCAACTTAAAATGGCCATATCTTGGTCATTTTAACTCGGAATTGTGCTTATAATATATCGTTCTCTACCTACTAGAAAAGATCTATCCATTTCTGAGGTTACTTTTGTCATAAAAAGCCATTTGGGTTGAAAAATACTACGGTACAGAATAGTTACGAATTTATAGTTCACAAAATATGATTTTTCCAAACATTACTTCACTCAAAAATCTTTAAGCAAAATATATGGATATATATATATATATATAATATGGTTGAAAAATCCTTTGAACATATATAGACACTCATATTGTATGCATGACTTTTGTAGTGTTGTCTCAATATTGATATTTCGTAAACAATTTGTCTTTAAGGGTTTTTAAGAGATAAAAATTTTGAAAATTTATTCTGTTTGAATTGTTCGAAGGAAAACAAAAATATATTTGAGTTGTTATGAGTAAATGTTTTTCTATTTCATTTTCTCACTTTTCAAAAGTAAATCCATTCCAAAAATTTGGTTCTTTAAGTGATATACCAACTTTATTTTTAGTGATTGAAAAATAAGCTTTTCAAAATATCTTTTAAGTTTTTGATGAGGTCAAATATAGGGAGTTGTGCTAAATATATGTTTTCCTCTCCTTGTTATATCATTTTCCTTCTTTAGAAAATAAGTTTACCTTTAAACTTTACTTGCTTGGAAAAGTTTATTTTTCTAAATTGGTTTCTAAAATAGTGAGTCGATTTTATCTTGATTTGAAAAACTTGTTTTATTCTTAATACCTATCAAGTGATAGAATAATTCTTTTAGACAAGTTTATAAGAAAAACTTTCTTAATAAAGAATTGTTAACATTAGAACTTAGTAAAACTTCATTTTAATTTTGAAAAGATAATAACAATATAAAATTCAAGTTTTAAAGTTACTTTCATAATATGTGATTTTTGAAGCCTAGAGTGATCCTATTAAAAGACATAGTAGAGTTTAAGTTTTTAGTTCAAGACTGAAAATTCTTATCTTGATGGAGTATTTAGTTTCTTTAAAAGAAATGAGTTCCTTTTATTATTTTGAAGAAATCTTCCATAATAATTCTTCTAGAATTTATGATTAGCTCATCCTTTGAAAAAAAAAAGTTTAAACAAAACCAAGATCTTTTTGTTGAAAATTCCTTTTGTTAAGTAATCTTGTTTACTTTTCTTTATTTAAGAAGGAATCCATTTTTACTTTTAAGACAACAACATTTTTAATCATGCATGAATATGATTATGTAGCAATGTAAAATTAAAGATAATACATAATAAAAAGAAACACTTGTAAGTAAATAAACATAATAAAATAGTCAAGCATTGGGAACCTTAGCTTCATCAAGGTGTCCCGATCATGTATTAGGAGCCTTAGCTTCATCAAGGCAACCCGGGACTAAGAATGGAATAGTCCCAAAAGAAAAAGAAAAGAAAATTGTTTTGACTTGATATGGACAAGTCTAAGACTAGAAAGACTAGTCTTAATAAATTGCATAAAACAAGTAAATAAACAAATTGCAAGACTTGGAAATAATTAAATAACAAATGAGCTTATATACTCTAAATAAATATATATACATAGTATACATAATACTATATAGGTTAGGTTAGAGCAAAAATAATAACAATAATAACAATAACATAATAACATAATGTAAAGTAGGAACATGAACAAAAACAAAACATGAACATATTGTTGCTTCTTTAACTCATATGAGTCTAAGAAACATACACTAAGCTCATACTAAGTTGTATGAACATGGTAAAGAAATATAAGTAGGATTTTTACCTAAGGTTTAATGGAGGATTTTGAAAGAGATGAATGGGTTTTGTTATTTTTCTTGAAGAGTAGAAATTGGTACAGAGTGTTTTGAGAGGGAATGGTTGGAGAATGGTTTTGAGAGAGTATTTTGGTAGAGTTTTATTATGTAAAGTGGATGTGTAAAAGACTGAAGGAGGAATGGGGTATTTATAGAATTTTTGGAGTGAATTTTTTATGTAATAAAATAAATTAAAAAAGAAAAATAATTGAGAGAAAAAGAGGGGGAGCATCTTAGTTGGTCAACCACAACTACCCTAAAGTCTGGAGGGGTCGGGTTTCCCTCATTCTTCAAAATAAAAGTAGCTTCTTTAGTCATGGGCTCATGCTCATATTCTACCATGATTCATTCTAGGGTATAGATTGTCTCCAACTTGGTCCAATTCCTCATCCCCATAGGATCGTGTAAACCCCAGGAATTTTCCACATTAGTATACGACTTTATAGTAGATTGTATGAACTAGATAATAGATTTGGATACTAATTAAATTTTAAGAATAGATTAATATCTGGTATTTGGTTAGATTAAGGAATTAGAATTCGAATAAGAAATCCCTTAACCCTAATTGATACCAAAAACAAGATTTCATGTCTTTAATGAATAATTCAAGATATGATTAAAAGAAAATCTAAAATTTAAACCCAAAACCTGATATACAATAAGATTTAAATAGAAAAATATAAATAAAGAGATTAAATGATTATTTTTTATATCGATAATGATTCTAGATTAAAACGACGAGTAGTAATGAGTTTAGACTTAGATTTAAACCTTAAATTCAAGATCCCTAATAGTATTAATAGCTACTAATAAGATTTCACGTTAAGTATCAAAACTAAAGATATATATAGTTTAGTTTCCGTATTAAGTACAATACTAAGTAAACGATTATTTACGCTTATAGACAGAAAACAATGACCCAAAGATAAACCGTTATGATTATAAATACCCAACAAAAACATAAATGGTTGAATAACTCAAAATCTAAACTCCAAATAAATAATTGAATCACGCTATTGTTCTAAACCGAGTTTTCTTAAGCTATCGGAGCCTAAAACAAAAATTAACCTAACGAGCTTAAGAAATCTTAATCGCAGGAAATAAAATTATACGAATAATTAACTGCGTATATATAAAACCTAAAATTGTATTATTTGATAAGCTAAGTGTTTTGTATAACCCTACAAACATATTTTTGTACAAAAACACCCAAATATTAGCTAATTTATACCCGTATAACTTGTTAAATTAACTCAAAAATCAATTAAATAAATAACTAATATATATATATATGTATTACGGCTGCATTCGGTGGAAAAGTCCGAAGGAGAAGAAGAAAGCCGGATTTGATTCAATCATGCACCAAAATTTTCAACAAAAGCAACCCCCACACCAATCATCAATTGCCAAATCACCCTAACATTAATTGGCTTGAAAACAACAGCCAAATGAGATCAAATTCGGGGGAAAATCGGAGGAGAAAGCAGCCGTAACTTCCTTCTTTTTCTTCTTCTATATATATGTGTTTAAAGCTAATAATGAAGAAACAAACAAACTTCATTAACTCTCAAATTTACCAGCACGAATCCACTCCCAAATAACAACCAAAACGAACCTAAAATAGAGAACAAACAAATCAAATCAACCAAGTTTGGATCAAAGGAAAAACCATACCGAAAACCTTTAAATACGAGCTCTAAGGTAAGTTGAGGTAACTCGAGTAATTTTCTTTCAAATCTAAGCTTTATAACTGACTTCTAATAATCTTAGGGACGTAATAAACACAATTACAAGCTTCGGAATTCATCGGACGAGCTCTAATGAGGTAAAAATTCAAAACCCTAGCTATGTGTTAATAAGAATCGAGATCTATATATATATGTTATTAGACGTGTTCAAAATTGTTTTATGACCTTATATAAGATATATAAACACTTAGGAATGGTTTAGTAATGTTTTTGACGTATAAAATTTAAAGAAATTGAATCGGACAGAGGAGGAAGATGATGAACAGTACCAACACTGTCCCAAAGCCGGCAGTGTAATCACTCAACGTCGACGGCTTACATGGATAGGCCGCAGCGTAGAGATGGCTTACACTGATCAGAGGCACGTAAAAATAATTTTCACGTAAAAATGAACGTAAGCCGGCTAGTTGGAGATTTACGCCGACGGCATAGAGCCGGCGTACGTTGAAAGCCGACAGCTTTCAATGCCGGTGCACCCAATATGAAATAAATTTCGAAATCAAGTTTACACCGGCACCTGTGTTTGAAGGTCGGCGGCTTTGAGCCGACCTACAGCTAAAATTCTTCAACGAAAGCGTATTCTGACCTAAACAAAATATACATATATATATATATATATATATGCATACGTCTACTTAGTAATTATATATATATATATATAAGTTATTACTTAGACAAGTAAGTACAAATAATTAAAATATTTAGATTAATATCTAATATTTCCTAAAACCCTAAGATTAAGAAAAGATATTAAATGTTAATCAAAGTTAGTAATAGACAAATATTTGTTCTAAATGGATAAAATAGGTAAGAATGGAAATTGAAATAAGCTAAATTTTTTTGTAATATGACTTCTAAAAGTAACGAAATAATTATACAAGATAAAATAGGAGAAACACGACAACACTAAGGAGTAATGAATAGAAATAATTTTTCTATTGAGATCAGTATAGAATAACATAAAATTTGTAATAGTCACTACTAAAACTTGATAAATATCCAGTCTATGACACTAGTCACATATAGGAATTTAATTTTATAATTTATATTGATGAATACTTTATTCATCTTAAATAGGTGACTTTGATACACTAGAGGATCTACCAGCTGATTACTACGATTGAGTTAGTATGAGCAGGTGAGTAATTCAGTCATATTGTACTGTTTGTGCTTGTAAGTAGTTGAATATGTAATGCAAAGATAATCAAATGAATGTTTGTTGAAAGTATGATATGATCTGATTGTATGAATGTTAAGATATCTTTACAAAAGCGATAATGCAATGATTTGATGTTGTGAAGTAGTATAATAATGTGGTGGGTAATGTATGGTCACCGTGAAATTGATTAAGAATTATTGACTTGGCAAAATAATATGATCATGCATTGCACGAATTGCATAACTGCATATATATTGGTGTGACAGCCTGCTACGTATTAATATTTCGGATCTCTGTTTATGCTTGGTTGTTCTAATGTGATAGTTCTTCTAAGGTTCTCTTTGGTCTGGCAGTCCTACGGGAACTAAAAGGCACCGAAGAACGTCGCCTGTAGAATCGCTTTGAAATGATTAATACTTAGGCAGTTTCTAAGGAGATTGCAGGAGATAGTCAGTTTAATCAATTATTCAAAGCGATAACCCTAAAACGAGAAATCGTTGATTCTCCTGTGTACTTAGTCTCTCATGGGCAGGTGGGTCATTGAGTACTGGTTCTTCAACCCTTAAAAAGAGGGTATAAATCTTTTTCCTGTTTGGATTCTAGATCATCCAAACTTGTATCTGTGCATATGGTTGAGTGCTTGCATTGCATATGATTTGCTAATAACTTGTGTGATGTATGGTATGTCTGGTTATTCACTGAGCTGTGTTTCGCTCATACTCCAACAGTCTTTTCAGGTTTACCTTACGACATTGATTAGTCACTTCCAGGAGTATGGCTCCGGTAAGAGCTTAGGAGTTAGAAGTCTATGGTTATATTTTAGTTTAATGGTTATGTACTATTAGAATAGATTATTTAGTTGTGTACTTCAGAAGAACTATATGGTTTGTAATAGTCTTGTAATGTTTATACACTAAGTTATTTCTTTCATATATTTGTTATTTCTTATCAAGCAACTAAAAAGATCCTGTTGTTTTGAAAACATGTCATTCTCTGAAGGTAATCTAGTGATAGTATTCAAGTATAACTTGTTTACTACTACTAGGGTACTCTCGGGACATGACAGATTGTATCTCAGTTGGTCAATCACAGCTACCCATCTAGTATATCTTAGTCCTTCCTTCCATAATCTGAACATCTCCCCTATTGGCCGGGGGTTTCTTGCTACAGCAAAATCCTCACATAGCTCTCTTACTCTCAATCTGTATTCCACCATGGTCTCATATGTTCTTTTTGGTAAAATTTCTAGCTTGTTCCCTGGTCTAACCCAAGGAAACCTACAACAAGATAAGACTCCTAATTAGACTTAACAGAGAAAGATATTTTCAACTCCATTTTAACCTATTAGTTAATTTTCTAAGTTTGGTTTCTTTTAATTCTATTGTCTTGTTTTATAACCTAGTGCTCTGATACCAACTTAAACTGTCACGCCCCATAGGAGTATCCTAAACATAACAGTCCGCCACATACTATATAAGACTCTCGAGTTTCTATTCGAGCCCTTCAGGGGTCTTGTATAGATGTAAAGCGTTCCTTTACGATAATAGAATAGTCTATTCAATGGAGTTAAGAAGTTTAATGTGGCATTCAATAGCCATAGATAATAAACCAAAACCCATACATAATTTACAAAGTCTAAGGGGCATTCCCCTGCAAAATAATATTAAGTCCATTACAGTCATCCAGAGTCTTTTGGTTTCCTATGGAAGTCTAAACAAAATCGAAATAAACTTCTAAGGGAAACTCCTAGCTCTGGTACCTGAGCTGTAGCTTGCCTTGGCCTAAGCCAAATGAATTAGTGCTGCAACAAGTAAAACTTATAGGGGCGTAAGCTAACTAGCTTAGTGAGTGAAAACTTCCATATCGCAATTAAGACAAATCATTCAAGCAAGTGATTATTCAATCAAGTGAAATGCATCAAACAAGTGAATTTAGCAAACATATGACCAGCCGAAATCATATGTGGATGGACTTGCACCCTCATCCGAATTAGCAGATTAACGAATCCTGTACGACGCCGTTTAAGCTCACGGTCAACTGAACAATATTTCGTTTTATGGATCACGATTAACCAACAATTCGTTTTATGGATCACGATTAACCAAATATTCATTTTATGGATCACAAAAACCAACAAATGCTAATGCTCCATCCCCATCGTGATATGAATGAGTTCAAATTATATTGAATGTCTAATAATCGATTAATCCAATTCTTTTAGGTACCAGACAATCTTCGCAACAATCAATTATAGCTCCTCTCTATACAAACAATGAATTATCACCCGGCTTCGATATTCTTTAATTCCAACTTCACATATCAACAGCAGTCAAATATAATTCCCAAATACCCCATCATGCATATTCATTTTTATCTTTGCCTAAGCAACTAATGCAACTATCATTACAATCACAAGCAATAATTGAAATCGGAAGTAATACTCACTCAGCCATGGTACGCCGGTCTCTTAATAGTAGTAGTCGGGTGGTAGGGTATCGTCGTTCTCGGGATCACCTACCAAATAAGAATAACCTAATGAGAATTTCATCACTTAACTAATTCAAGCTATGCATCTATGCTAGACAAAATCGTAATTCTCGCTATTTGCGGAAGTTCCAACTTAAAACGGCCATAACTTGGTCATTTTAACTCGGAATTTCGCAAATTTTATATCGATTTCTATCTACTTCGAAAGATCTATCTATTTCTATTATTAATTTCAAGTTTTGAAAACATTAAGGTCACGGAACAGAGGGATCAGATCTGTTCTGTAACTTTTCCATTTCCGAAAAATTGTTTTGCACTTAATCACAATGTTCCTAGTTGATGATTCATGTATAGATGGAATATGAATGAATTCCTAATATGAATGACATGTAATGAGTTCAATATATGCATGGTCTTGATGATTTTTGAAAATGAAACTTTTAAGAACTCCTAATTATTACAAGACTCCACAATAGTCATTTCTTAAAAATCCATTTTTTTCAAATTTTGCATCTCCTAGTGTTTTAGGATTTTATTCTTAATTTACTTGTCATCTAAATAAAAATGAGTCCTTAACATCTATACTACCCAAGACCTTCATTTCTACATAGAAATTCACATTTTTCACCTTGCAAATATGTTTTTAAACAAGCTTTTCACAAAAATCCGAATTTTGGAAAATTCATTTCTTGCATATTTCCTATGAGAAAACTTGTTTAATGCATCAAAATTTAAAGCTATATGTCTAAGGACTTCATTTAACACATAAAACTTGCAATTTGAGCTCAAATACTAGGTGATACATATGCATCATCTCAAATTACGAATTTGACAATTGATCACTAACTCAAAATTTTCCATCTTAATTCCACTACTTGTTTTACACATTACTCATGCCTAAACTCATTTAACTTGTAAAAATCATTCCTTAGAGATACCTATTACATATACCTTTCATTTTTCATGTAAAATATGAGTTTCAAAGTGGTTTCAAGGGTTTTTAAAATAGGTTTCAAAAATCATCCGAATTTTCCTTTGAACTTTTCTAACAAAAATCTTTTCTTTTCAAGTTCCTTGTCTTATACTCATGAAGATCTATCAACTAACACATTTATACATACAAGGCTAAGCTTTTATGATCATTAATGCATAAAAATACAAAATATTCATATGAACATGAATGTCAATAAAGATATGAATGCTAAACACTAGATCTACAACTTATAGTGCATGAACATGAGTTTAAAGACATGAACATAAATTTTTCATGCAAGATCTCTACTTTATATGCATGAACATGATATTATTCCAACAAAAACTCATTAAACACAAGATCTACTTCTTGTGATGGCTTGATATTCTTGTATTAGTGTTTTCTCATCCCTAGCATTTGCTCATTGGGATTTAAGGTGGAAAACACACAAGAATGGTCTTGCCATTACAAGATCATGTAATAACAAAGCTTGGAATCATCACCTAAATGGAGATTTGGAGTAGAAAAGAAGATGAAATGAGCTTGTGAGTAGTGTGTGTGTGTGTAGTGTCACGGCACTAGGAGGGAAAAAAGAGTTTTAACCTTTGTAAAAATTTGAATGAGTGAAAATGAGGAGAGAGAGAAAATGAGCTTATATATTAGAGGAATTAGGGTTTAATTATAATAAAGAAGCAAAACAAAAAGGGGAAATTGGGAGGGGGTGCGCCGCCAAGATGAGAGGAAGAGAGAGAGATTTGAATTTTTGATAAAATTTGTAATTTAAGTAATAAAATGTAATATATGTAATAATTAATTAGGAAACAAAATTTTCTTGGAAAAGAAAATATAATGAGCAGTTGTAAGGATGTAAGAATAGGGTATGGGTAATGTGTAGTGTAGGTTGTACTTGTGAATAGTGGTAAATAGTAGACAAGACATCTACTTTACCGATAGTAAAGAAAATACGGGAAAAAAGATATAACTGTAATTTTTATAGCTCGGAAAATTATAATATTTATATTTTTGAAATCCTTATAGAATTTCGGTTCTAATGAATATTCTGGAATATTTTTTTGAGTTTCTAGTCCCGGGGCACGTTTTTCTATAATTGAGCTAGGGAAGGCCCGAAATAGAAAATTTCCCGAATTTAAAACTTTCTAGGGTTTAAAATATACTTTAAAACAATAATTCATATTCATTTATTTTATAAAAATTCTTTTGTTATGAAACCGAAAGAAAGCCGGATTTAGGGTTTCTTGGCTTCTCTCACTAAGCTGGAACTAGACTAATTTAAGGTTTTGCTTTTCAACTCCCGAAGTTTACTTGACTACTAGGAATACCGGGGTTTACAACCTCCCCACCTTAAACAGAGTTTTGTCCTCAAAACTGAACTGACGTACCATGTCCTTCAAATAACTCGGGGTACTTCCTTCGGATCTCCTCCTCAACTTCCCAAGTTGTTCCTCAAAGGCATGATTCCTTCATAATACTTTAACATAGTGAATGTCCTTGTTTCGTAGCCTTTAGGTTTTCTTACCTAATATCTTTATGGGGTGTTCTTCATATGTCAGGTTTTCCTTTAACCGAATAGGTTCCAATTCCAGAATCCTTTCCGGGTCGGGCACATACTTTCTTAATACTGACACATGGAACACGTTGTGAATCCCGGATAGATTTGGTGGTATGGCTAGCCGATACGCCAAATCTCTAACTCTTTCCAAAATTTCGAAGGGTCCAATATATCTCGGGCTTAGCTTTCCTTATGTACGTATTCTTTTAATACTTTTAATCGGACTTATCTTTAGGTACACATGGTCACCTACTTTGAATTCGAGTTCCCTTCTTTTCAAATCTGCCAAGCTCTTTTGTCTATCTTGAGCCTCTTTCATTTTCTGCTGGATTATCCTCACTTTATCGGCCGCTTCTTGTACCAATTTCGGCCCGATGGCTATCTTTTCCACTTCATCCCAAAACAGAGGGGATCTACAGCGCCGTCTGTACAAAGCTTCATAGGGTAGCGTCTGAATAGTCGAGTGGTAGTTGTTACTGTAAGCAAACTCGATGAGATGTACATGACTATCCCAACTCCCTTTGAATTCCAAAGCACAAGCTCTCAACATGTCTTCCAGGGTTTGGATCGTCCGCTCAGACTGTCCATCGGTCTGAGGTTGATATGCTGTACTAAAGTGCAATTTAGTACCCAAACTCTTTTGCAGGCTTATCTAAAACTTAGACACAAATCTTGGGTCTCTATCCAAAATAATCCCTGCTAGTATGCCATGTAATCGCACAATTTCTCAAATGTAGATCTTAGCTAGCTTTTCCATTGAATATGTCATATTTATGGGTAAGATGTGCGCTGACTTGGTTAACCGATCCACTATTACCCATACAACATCACAACCAGAAGAAGTCTTTGGAAAACCACACACAAAATCTATAGATATCTGATCCCACTTCCACTTGGGAATAGGTAAAGGCTTTAATAATCCGCCTAGCCTTTGGTGCTCTACTCTCACTTGTTGGTAAACCGGACATTTCATTACATAATCTGCTACATCTCTCTTCATGCAGTTCCACCAATAGTGGCTTTTCAAATCTTGGTACATCTTGGTACCTCCCGAATGCATGGTATAACCGGAGTTATGAGCTTCACTCATTATTTCCTTCCTCAACTCTACGTCTTCCGGCACACACAACCTTCCTTTCATTCTAATCACATCCTCATCGTCCACTGCAAAGTCGAGGTATTTTCCTACTTGGGTTTCCTTTTTAATCTTTTGTATCTATAAACCTCGGTATTCTCAGTAGTTAAGAAACCTCGGGAATTGGAAGCGAAACCCTAATCCGGTCCAGTTTGAGTCTAGTAAGAGGAGCCTAGGAACCCTAAATCCGGCTTTCCTTCGGTTTCATAATAAAAGAAGTTTTATAAAGTAAATGAAGTTGAATTATTGTTCTAAAGTATATTTTAGATCTTTGAAAGTTTTAAATTATGAAAATTTTCAATTCCAGGCCTTCCCGAGCTCAATTACGGAAAAGCGTGCCCCGGACCACGGATTCAGAAAAATGTTCCGGAATATTCATTAGAACCGTAATTTTATAAGGATTCCAAAAATATCAATTTTATAATTTTCCAAGCTATAAAAATTACAGTTATAGCTTTTCTCGTGTTTTCGTTACAACCGGTAAAGTAGATGTCTTGTCTACTATTCACAAGTACAACCTACACTACACACTACCCATACCCTATTCTTATATCCTTACAACTACTCATTTCAATTTTCTTTTCCAATGAATTTTTTCTCTTAATCAATTATCACATTTATTACAGTTTAATTATCTAAATTACAAAATATCAAAATTTCAAAACACACACACACACTAGTGATGGCCGAACCCCCCCTTTGTTTCCCTCTCAATTTAATTTATTTTACTCAATTTTATTTAGCTAAACCCTAATCCACTTATTATATAAACTAAATGTTCTCTCTCTCTCTCTTCATTTTACTTGTTTCAAAATTTTACAAAAGAGAAAAACTCTCTCTTTTTTCCCTTAGTTGCCGTGAGCTTCCCCTCCCTCTTCCTCTCACATTTTCAACTCAAGACTCCTTCATTTCTTCCTTTGATCTTCCTTGGTATGTTGATTTAAGCTTTGATCCTTCCTAATCTTGTAATGGCAAAGCTATATCTTGTGTGTTTTCTCATTTAATCCCAATGAGCTCATGCTAGGGACATGAAACACATGAACAAGAATATCAAGCCATCATAAGACATGGATCTAGTGTTTAGATGAGTTTATGTTAAGATATCTTCTTGTTCATGCATGTAAAGTAGAGATCTTGTATATATATTTATGTTCATGCCATGAAGTTTATGATTCATGCATTATAGTTAGTAGATCTAATAGTTAGACATCCACATCTTCATTTACATGTATGATCATGGAGCTATTTTGATTTCCATGCATTGATGATCATAAAAATGTAGTCTTGTTCATGTAAAGGTTTGTTAGATAGTGGATCTTCATATATAGAAGGCAAGAACATTGAAAAAGGAAAGGTTTTGTCAAATATGAAATGTTGGAAATTCGGATGAAATTGAAACCCTACTTTGAAAACCCCAAAATCATTTTAAACTCATATTTCATAAGAAAAATGAAGGGTATGTGTAATAGGTATATTGAAGGAATGATTTTCATAAGCTTAGAGAGTTTAGGCATGATAAAAATGTAAAAACAAGAAGTAAAGTTAGAATGAAAAATATTGATTTATGGATGTGTAGTCAAATTCGTAATTTTGGTGATGCCCATATAAACACTTAGTATCTAAGCTTAGATGACATGTTTTATGAGCTAAATGAAGTCTTTAGATAATAGATATATTGGAGCCTCAATTTTTGATGCACTAAATAAGTTTTCTCATAAGGAAATTGCAAGAAAATGAAAATCTCAAAATTCGGATTTTTCTAAGCAGCCCATTCAAACACATATTTATTCAATGAAAAATGTGGATTTTTATGCATGAATGAAGGTCATGATTAATATGGATGTTGGGAACTCATTTTTAATTAGGTGACAAGTAAATTCTAAGGATAAAATCATAAAAACATGAGGATGTAAGATTGGTAATAATGACTTGTTATAAGGAATCATTAAGGAATTTCCTAATAATTAGGAATTCATAAGAGTCCATCATCAAAGATCATCAAAACCATGCATATAAGGATTCATTACATGATATTCATGTTAGGAATTCATTCATATGCCATTCATGCATGAATCATCAACTAGAAAATTTCTTATCAAAACAAAACAAACTTTCGAATTGGAGGATTTGTGAACAGATCTGATCCTACTGTTCCGTGACCTTAATGTTTTCAAAACTTGAATTTATATTAGAAATAGATAGATCTTTCGAAGTAGTATAGAGATCGATATAAAATTTGAAATTCCGAGTTAAAAGACCAAGTTATGGCCGTTTTAAGTCGGAGCTTCCGCAAATAACGAGAATTCCGAATTCATCTAGTCTAGATGCATAGTTTGGATTAGTTACATGATGAGAATCTCATTAGGATTATTCTTACTTGGTAGGTGATCCCGAGCAAGACGACACCTTACCGCCCGATTATTACTACTAGAAAGACCAGCGTCCAATGGCCGAGTGAGTTTTACTTTCACTCTCAATTAATGAATGTGATTGTAATGTAGTGGCACTAGTGGTGTAGGCAAAGATAAAAATGGATATGCATGATGGGATATATGGGAATTATATATGTTTGTCTGCTATTGATGTGTGGAATGGAACTTAAGGAATATCGAAACCGGGTGTTAAGCTATTGATTGATTAGCTAGTATCTTATATTGAATGTCTGTGAATACCTGTTGGTCACCTAAAAGAATTGAACTAATGTATATTCGACTTCAATTGTAATTGGATTCATTCATATCACGATGGGCATGGAGCATTGGCATTGGTTGGTTTTTCGTGATCCATAAAACGAATATGTTGGTTAATCGTGATCCATAAAACGAATTATTGTTCAGTTGACTGTAAGCTTAAACGGCATCGTACCGCAGGATTCGTTAATCTGCTAACCCGGGATGGAGGGCGCAAGTCCATCCACATATGATTTCCGGTTGGTCATATGTTTGTTGAACTCATTTGTTTGATGCATACACTTGCTTGAATAATCACTTGTTTGAATGAATTGTACTTAGTTGTGACATGGAAGTTATTACTCACTAAGCTAGTTAGCTTACGCCCCCATAGATTTTACTTATTGTAGCACGAGTTTATCTGGCTTAGATCGAGGCAAGCCACAGCACAGGTACTGGAGATAGGAGTTTCCCATAGAAGTTTACTTCATTCTTTTTGTATAGACTTCCGTTGGAAACTAAAGGACTCTGGATGACTGTAATGGACTTGATATTATTTTGCAAGGGAATGCCCCTTAGATTTTGTAATGTATAATTACACGTTTTGATTTATTATTTATGGCTAATGAATGCCACATTAAACTATTTAACTCCATTGGTCGAGTATTCTATTGTCGTAAAGGAATGCTTTACATCTATATAAGACTCCCGAAGGGCTCGGATAGGGAATTCGAGAGTCTTATTTAGTATGTGGTGGGCTGTTACGTTTAGGATATCCTATGGGGCGTGACAGTATCACTTCGTCATACCTTTGGGCTTCCTTGATCCTTTCTATTAGGGTTGGCTCCAATGCTAGATTAGCTATTTCAAGCTCTGTACTTTGATTTATGAACTCAATTTTTAGCTTCTCAAAATCTCTAATCAGATCTCTCTGACTTGTGATCAGGGCAGCTACCTCCCCATAATTTTTCCGACTTAGGGCATCCACGATTGCATTAACCTTCGCTGGACAGTAATTTATTCCTAAATCATAATTCTTTATTAGTTCCAACCATCTCCTTTGTCTCATGTTTAAATCTTTTTGTGTGAACAAATACTTAAGGCTCTTATGATCTGTGTATTTCTCACACCTCTATCCATATAAATAGTGTCTCCAAAGTTTCAAAGCGAAGACAACCGCGGCTAGCTCCAGATCATGAGTGGGGTAGTTTTGCTCGTGGGGTCTTAACTGTCGAGAGGCATATGCAATAACTTTTCCTTCTTGCATTAATACGCATCCAAGGCCATTCCTTAAGGCGTCACTATGCACCGTATAGGACTTTTCTGAGTCCAGTAGAACCAAAATCGGTGCTGATACCAATCGTTGTTTCAACTCCTCGAAACTATGTTCCCTCTTATCTGTCCAAACAAACTTCTCATTCTTTTGGGTCAACTGAGTCAGCGGCTTGGCTATTTTCGAGAAATCCTTCACAAACTTGCGATAATAGCCAGCCAATCCTAAGAAACTTCTCACTTCGGTAACCATTTGTGGCTGTTTCCATTCTACTACAGCCTTAATCTTTTCGGGGTCAACTGATATTCCTTCTCCAGTCACCACATGTCCAAGAAAAGATATTCTATCCAACTAAAAATCACATTTGGACAATTTGGCGTACAACTTATTTTCTCTCAAGGTTTGCAACGCCAATCGAAGATGTTCTTCATGTTGTTCCTTGGCCGTAGAATATATCAGGATATCATCTATGAAGACTATTACACACTTGTCCAAAAGTGGCTTGTAAACTCTATTCATGAGATCCATAAATGCAGCTGGTGCATTAGTCAGCCCAAACGACATCACCAAAAACTCGTAGTGTCCATAGCGAGTATGGAAAGCTGTCTTTGGTACATCCTCAGGCTTAATTCTTAACTAATGGTATCCCGAACGTAGATCAATGAGTGAGAACACACATGCTCCTTGCAGTTGGTCAAACAAATCATCGATTCTTGGCAAAAGGATATCGATCCTTGATGGTCACCTTATTTAACTCACGATAATCGATACATAACCTCATTGACCCATCCTTTTTCTTTACGAACAGAACAGGCGCGCCCCATTGCGACACACTTGGCCTTATGAATTTATGATCCAAGAGTTCCTGCAATTGTGTCTTTAACTCTTTTAACTCGACCGGTGCCATCCAGTATGGTGCTTTAGATATCGGTTCGGTGTTTGGAGCTAAAACAATCTCAAAATCAATTTCCCTTTTTGGTGGTAACCCTGGCAAGATCTCTGGAAACACATCTAACTATTCATTTACCACCGGTATGTCCTTTTCCTCCCGATTTTCCTCTCCATCCGAGATACCTTCAATAGGTACTATCTCTTCATCCTCCATCATCAATTCAAAAGAGTTTAATCCAAACTTTCTCGGAACTAAGGTTTCTCCTTCAAACTCCCTTTTCCTCCCGATTGATCATAGAAACACACCATCCTCCTTTGGCAATCCACTACAGCTTTTGCCTTACTTAGCCAGTTCATTCCAAGGATAACTTCGTATTTATTCATTTCCAATATTATTAAATCACTTTTGGAGTGGTGTGTATGAATCTCCAGTGGACAATCCTTTATTAATTCTCGAGTTGACACGATACTTCAGGTAGGTGTCTTAATCCTCAGGCTAACAGTAGTTGTGGCTATGGGTAATCTAAGTTGATTAGCCAAACTAGTGGTGATGAACGAATGTATCGCTTCCGTGTCAAACAAAACATAAGCCTCCATTTTATTCACCCGTATGTGTCCTGTGGTCAACAAACATCCATCACTTCGCAACCTTAAAACACTCTCATAGCTACCTATGTGGGGTTCTTAACTTTCAGCTTTCCCATAAACATATTTCAATTTAATTCAGATAGCAATTTAAATAAATAATTTTATTTTCAACGTAAGAGGGTTTCTGCTACTAACCTGTCACCAGACCGCTATCTGCGCGGTCACTTTGATCCATGGTTGCCAATTCCACTTCCTCATCTTCATCTTCCTCTACTATTTACTGGCCTTCGAAGTTATAAAGCCTCATCCCATGCATTGCCAAAGCTGCACGGCTCCCACTTTCACTACTTTACTTCATAGGGTTGGTATTGTTCGAAGTCCTAAAGGGTCGAGCGGCCACACTTTTTCGTTATGAACATTCAGAGGCTAAGTGCCCCTTCTCCTTGCATATAAAGCAAGTCACAAGCATCTTCTTTGGGCCCGTATAAACCATATGGCCAGCATCGCCACAGTAATAACACTTGTTTCTCAACAGTGGGCATTGCCTAGGAGCATGAGTCCCCTTGCATTTCCAACAAGTGACATTGGCCTTAAACTGAGTCGGCTTTCCACTAGCGTCATCCTTAAATCCCTGGTACGGTTTGTACCTCTTTCCTTTAAATCCTGAGCTTGAGGCATCAAACGGCCTTCTCCCGAATACTCTTTTTTCGGGTTCCTGGTATTTCCTTTTCATGGCCCCTTCAATCACTCGAGCCTTTTCCACCAACTCAGGGTAGGTCCTTACTCCAAATTCTTCCAATTTAATCGTAATTCCTCATCCAAGCTCCCAAAAATACCTGTTTCTTCAACTCCTCGCTATCCCTGAAAGATCAGGTGCATATTGCAGCAAGTGGACAAACTCAGTGTCATATGTTCCACGGTTCTTCCTTTTTGCTTACATGGAGGAAGTCAGCACTATACTTTACTTCAAGCTGGAGGGACAATAATTGTCCCAAGAATTCCGATGAAAGATTTCCATGTAAGGGGAAGCCAAGCCTTTCTCTCTTAGAGTCCCACAAACCCTCGCATTGTATCTCAACATATAAGTTATTTCCAATTGTAAATAAGGTGGGATCTCATAAGCAGTAAAAGATCACTCAATTTGAGCTAACAGTTTTCAGCCTCATCAGGTTTACCAAATGCTCCGTCAAAATATCGGTTACTCTTGATAAAGTCTGGTAAAGAGCTTCGATGAGGCCTTCGGTATGGTGGAGGTGGTGGCATGGGCACATTATAGGAATGCTCCTCCTGTGGAGCAAGCGCTTCAGCAGTCACTTCCCGGTGATCTGCAGGTGGTGGTGGATGCGGAGCAGAATCCATGACACTTTGTCCTTGGTGCGGGTTCTAATTTGGGTTTTGGTTCAGGATGAATGTATTCAAGAGATTGGCCAATTGTCCAATCGTATTCAACACATCACCCTACTAGTTCTGGGGTGTGACTCCTTACAGATTTGGTTGAGGTATGGCTGGTTGGTCGGCTTCGTTCGGGAGAGATTCTTGCTCCCGATTCCGAATCCGTCGGTTTCGTCTGTTTACACATTGTTTAATAAATTTTAGTGTCTTTTTAAAGGTTTTCAACTTTGAAAAAGTTAATTTGTCAAGCAAGGTTCACAACTTTGCGGGAATTCAGAAATCAATTTTCTAAAAGGAATCGAATTTCATAACTTCATATAATCATAAGGAAAAACAAAAGAATTCATACATAAGGAAACAAGTTGCAATCTCAAAATCATAACATGAATGAATGAATGCTCATGCAGTTTATATGTGGTTAATGCTCTTTATGTTTAATGTCTAGCATGCTTGATTCCCATAACTTCCTTCTTTTGAAATAAACATGATCCTTCATTGCTTTAGTGAGCCATACAAATTTTACATCGGAGATTTTTGTCCACAAAATTTAGCTAACTACATTCTAGTTCCGATTCTAAACATTTTTCCCTATTTCTAGAAACAAAACAAAATACAAGGAAAAAGAAAGAACAAGATACTAAACTATCTAGAAATCCTAAGGCAAATTGGCATCCCACATTGCCTACTACAAAAGAAAAGAAAGAAAAGACTTCACTTGGACTTCATGGGTCGGCTTATCACTTTAACCTTTTACTCATCACTACCTTCTTCAGAGGTCGAACTAGAGGGTCGCCTCCTACTGGAAGAACCACCATCGTCTTGTCGGACAAACAAACTAAGGTATTCTCTTACATTCATCCTCCGCCTCCTAGCGAGTCGGACTAAAGGCTCTTGGTCTTGCTCTTCACTTTCCTCCTCTTCTTCTATTCCTTGCCCCTCCCTCGGGTTCACTTCTTCCTCTTCACCTCTTGCTTCAGGTTCATCCACTTGGTTCTCCACTATCTCGGTTCCCTCCTAAGTTCTTCACTTACATTTTCCACTTCCATGGGTTCGGGAGCCACTGGTTCTAACATTGCCAAATCAAGCACAGGTGGATATTGACCCTCAATGTGAACATCCCTCCATATCATGGGATCTATCTCAAGCTCTATCCTTCGACTATCAAGAATCTCCAATACCTAGTTAAAATCCCACACAATTTGATTAGGTTCCGGATTTACTTCCACTTCCGGCTCTATAAGTGGGGTAGGGGTTCTGGGCACTACATTCTCCTCCCAATTAGGATCCTCCTCGGGGTCCTCTTCTTCCTCTTCCTCCTCCACTTCCTCATTAGCTTCATTATTCACTCCAATCACAGGTGCATCATTTAATTGCATGCCTATGTCACTAGCTGGTGGAGGTGGAATGATCACACGTGGTGGAAGAATGTCTAAGTAAATTGCATGCCATGTAATATGGTTCCATGCATCTGCTATGTTCCAATCATGGTGGTCATACAAGTTATCATGAGCATAAACATATAAGGGATCTGTAGGGATCCATACCCTAAAGTCTGGAGGGGTCGGGTTTCCCTCATTCTTTAAAATAAAAGTGGCTTCTTTAGTCATGGGCTCATGCCCATATTCTACCATGATTCATTCTAGGGTATAGATTGTCTTCAACTTGGTCCAATTCCTTCTCCCCATAGGATCGTATCTCAGTTGGTCAACCATGGCTGCCCATCTAGTATATCTTAGTCCTTCCTTCCATAATCTGAACATCTCCCCTATAGTCCGGGGGTTTCTTGCTAGAGCAAAATCCTCACATAGCTCTCTTAATCTCAATCTGTATTCCACCATGGTCTCATCTGTTCTTTTGGTAAAATTTCTAGCTCGTTCCCTGGTCTCACCCAAGGAGACCTACAACAAGATAAGACTCCTAATTAGACTTAATAGAGAAAGATGTTTTCAACTCCATTTTAACCTATTAGTTAATTTTCTAAGTTTGGTTTCTTTTAATTCTATTGTCTTGTTTTATAACCTAGTGCTCTGATACCAACTTAAACTGTCACGCCCCATAGGGGTATCCTAAACGTAACAGTCTGCTACATACTATATAAGACTCTCGAGTTTCTATCCGAGCCCTTCAGGAGTCTTGTATAGATGTAAAGCGTTCCTTTACGACAATAGAATACTCTATTCAATGGAGTTAAGAAGTTTAATGTGGCATTCGATAACCATAGATAATAAACCAAAACCCATACATAATTTACAAATTCTAAGGGGCATTCCCCAAAATAATATTAAGTCCATTACAGTCATCCAGAGTCTTTTGGTTTCCTGTGGAAGTCTAAACAAAATCGAAATAAACTTCTAAGGGAAACTCCTAGCTCCGGTACCTGAGCTGTAGCCTACCTTGGCCTAAGCCAAATGAATTCTTGCTGCAACAGGTAAAAACTATAGGGGCCTAAGCTAACTAGCTTAGTGAGTGAAAACTTCCATATCACAATTAAGACAAATCATTCAAGCAAGTGATTATTCAATCAAGTGAAATGCATCAAACAAGTGAATTTAGCAAACATATGACCAGCCAGAAATCATATGTGGATGGATTTGTGCCCTCCATCCTGGATTAGCAGATTAACAAATCCTACGGTACGACACCGTTTAAGCTCACGGTCAACTGAACAATATTTCGTTTTATGGATCATGATTAACCAACATATTCGTTTTATGGATCACGAAAAACCAACAAATGCTAATGCCCCTCCCCATCGTGATATGAATGAGTTCAAATTTATATTTAATGTCTAATAATCGATTAATCCAAGACAATCTTCACAGACAATCAATTATAGCTCCTCTCTATACAAACAATGAATTATCCCCCGGCTTCGATATTCTTTAATTCCAACTTCACATATCAACAGCAGTCAAATATAATTCCCAAATACCCCATCATGCATATTCTTTTTTATCTTTGCCTAAGCAACTAATGCAACTATCATTACAATCACAAGCAATAATTGAAATCGGAAGAAATACTCACTCAGCCATGGTACGCCAGTCTCTTAATAGTAGTAGGCGGGTGGGAGGGTATCATCGTTTTCGGGATCACCTACCAAATAAAAATAACCTAATCAGAATTTCATCACTTAACTAATTAAAGCTATGCATATATGCTAGACAAAATCGTAATTCTCGCTATTTACGGAAGTTCCAACTTAAAACGGCCATAACTTGGTCATTTTAACTCGGAATTTCGTAAATTTTATATCGATTTCTATCTACTTCGAAAGATCTATCTATTTCTATTATTAATTTCAAGTTTTGAAAATATTAAGGTCACGGAACAGAGGGATCAGATCTGTTCTGTAACTATTCCATTTTTGAAAAATTGTTTTGCGCTTAATCACAATGTTCCTAGTTGATGATTCATGTATAGATAGAATATGAATGAATTCCTAATATGAATGACATGTAATGAGTTCAATATATGTATGGTCTTGATGATTTTTGAAAATGAAACTTTTAAGAACTCCTAATTATTGCAAGACTCCACAATAGTCATTTCTTAAAAATCCATTTTTTTTTTCAAATTTTGCATCTCCTTGTGTTTTAGGATTTTATTCTTAGAATTTACTTGTCATCTAAATAAAAATGAGTCCTTAACATCTATACTACCTAAGACCTTCATTTCTAGATAGAAATTCACATTTTTCACCTTGCAAATATGTTTTTAAACAAGCTTTTCACAAAAATCCGAATTTTGGAAAATCTCATTTCTTGCATATTTCCTATGAGAAAACTTGTCTAATACATCAAAATTTAAAGCTATTGTCTAAGGACTTCATTTAACACCTAAATCTTGCAATTTGAGCTCAAATACTAGGGGATCACATATGCATCATCTCAAATTACGAATTTGACAAATTGATCACTAACTCAAAATTTTCCATCTTAATTCCACTACTTGTTTTACACATTACTCATGCCTAAACTCATTTAAACTTGTAAAAATCATCCCTTAGAGATACCTATTACATATACCTTTCATTTTTCATGTAAAATATGAGTTTCAAAGTGGTTTCAAGGGTTTTTAAAATAGGTTTCAAAAATCATCCGAATTTTCCCTTTGAACTTTTCTAACAAAAATCTTTTCTTTTCAAGTTCCTTATCTTATACTCATGAAGATCTATCAACTAACACATTTATACATACAAGGCTAAGCTTTTATGATCATTAATGCATAAAAATACAAAATATTCATATGAACATGAATGTCAATAGAGTTATGAATGCCAAAACACTAGATCTACAACTTGTAGTGCATGAGCATGAGTTTAAAGACATGAACATAAATTTTTCATGCAAGATCTCTACTTTATATGCATGTGCATGATATTATTCCAACAAAAACTCCTTAAACACAAGATCTACTTCTTGTGATGGCTTGATATTCTTGTATTAGTGTTTTCTCATCCTTAGCATTTGCTCATTGGGATTTAAGGTAGAAAACACACAAGAATGGTCTTACCATTACAAGATCATGTAGTAACAAAGCTTGGAATCATCACCTAAATGGAGATTTGGAGTAGAAAGGAAGATGAAATGAGCTTGTGAGTAAGTGTGTGTGTGTGTGTAGTGTCACGGCACTAGGAGGGGAAAAAAAGAGTTTTAACCTTTGTAAAAATTTGGAATGAGTGAAAATAAGGAGAGAGAGAAAATGAGCTTATATATTAGAGGAATTAGGGTTTAATTATAAATAAGGAAGCAAAACAAAAAGGGGGAAATTGGGAGGGGTGCGCCGGCCAAGATGAGAGGAAGAGAGAGAGATTTGAATTTTTGATAAAATTTGTAATTAAGTATAAAATGTAATATATGTAATAATTAATTAGGAAACAAAATTTTCTTAGAAAAGAAAATATAATGAGCAGTTGTAAGGATGTAAGAATAAGGTATGGGTAATGTGTAGTGTAGGTTGTACTTGTGAATAGTGGTAAATAGTAGAAAGACATCTTACTTTACCGGTAGTTAAAGAAATACGAGAAAAAAAAGCTATAACTGTAATTTTTATAGCTCGGAAAATTATATATTTATATTTTTGAAATCCTTATAGAATTTCGGTTCTAATGAATATTCCGGAATATTTTTTTGAGATTCTGGTCCAGGGGCACGTTTTTTTGTAATTGAGCTCGAGAAGGCCCGGAATAAAAAATTTCTTGAATTTAAAACTTTCTAGGGTTTATGTCACGCCCCGTAGGGTACCCTAAACGTAACAGCCCGCCACATGCTAAGTAAGACTCTCGATTCTCTACCCGAGCCCTTCGGGAGTCTTAATTAGATGTATCATTCCTCCTTTCGGCAATAGAATACTTCGACAAATGGAGTTAAGCAGTTTAGCGTGGCATTCAATAGCCATAGATAATAAATCAAAACGCATAATTTAGAGTTTAAAAATCTAAGGGGCATTCCCCGCAAAATAATAACAAGTCCATTACAGTCCTCCAGAGTCTTTAGTTTCCAATAGAAGTCTATACAAAAAGAATGGATTAAACTTCTACGGGAAACTCTATCTCCGGTACCTGCGTTGTGGCTTGCCTCGGCCTAAGCCATATAAATTCGTGCTGCAAAGATAAAAACTATGGGGGCGTAAGCTAACTAGCTTAGTGAGTAATAATTTCCATAACACAATTAATACAATCATTCAAGCAAGTGATTATTCAAGCAAGTGTATGCACCATACAAATGTGATCAACAAATATATGACCAACCGGAAATCATATGTGGATGGACTTGCGCCTCCATCCGGGTTAGCAGATTAACGAATCCTGCAGTACGACGCGTTTAAGCTCACGGTCAACTGATTAAAAGCGTTTTATGGATCACGATTAACACACATTCGTTTTATGGATCCGATTAACCACACATTCATTTTAGGGTCACGAAAAACCAACCAATGCAAATGCTACCCCATCGTGATATAAATGAATTCAATTTACATTTGAAACGAATATTCGTTAATTCAATTTTTTCCAAGTGACTAACAAGTGTTTGCAGACAATCATCATAGGATATTAACTAATCAGTCAATAGCTTAACACCGGTTTAGATATTCTTACGTTCCAATTCACATATCAGTAGTAAACAACATATATAATTCCCATATACCCATCATGCATATACAATTTCTTTTTATCTTTGCCTACAACACTAGTGCCACTACATTACAATCACATTCATTAATTGAGAGTGGAAGTAAAACTCACTCGGCCATTGGACGCCAAATTTCCTAGTAGTAATAGTCGGAAGGTAGAATGTCGTCCTGCTCGGGATCACTACCAAGCAAGAATAATCTAATGAGACTTTCATTGATGTAACTAAATCAAGCTATACATCTAAACTATATGAATTCGGATTTCTCGCTATTTGCGGAAGTTCCGACTAAAACGGCCATAACTTGGTCATTTTAACTCGGAATTTCGCAAATTTTATATCGATATCTATCTACTTTGAAGATCTATATTTCTAATATTAAATCCAAGTTTTGAAAATAGCAAGGTCACGGAACAGTGGGATCAGATCTGTTCCGCAAGTGTTCCAATCTCAAAATTTGTTTTGCTTTTGATAGAATGTTCCTAGTTGATGATTCATGCACGAATGATATGGGAATGAATTACTAATATGAATGCCTGTGATGAACTTAATATATGCATGGTCATATAATTTTGTGATATTAGACTTATGAACTCTTAAGTGTTGGAAAGTTCCCATAAAGATTATCTGTAAGGAGCTATTTTTCACATTACTGCTCCTTAGGGTTTCTTTGGCTTTTAATCTTGTAATCACTATTATTTAACTAAAAATAAGTTTCTCAAAGTCTATATTAATCATGGCCTTCATTCATGCATAAAAATTCCCATTTTTCATTTGGTAAACATGTCTTTAAACTAGCTTTTTGTAAAAATCCGAATTTTCTAAATTTCATTTTCTTGCATTTTTCTTAAGGAAAAACTTGTCTAATGCATTAAAAATTGAAGCTCCAATATATATATCTAAGGACTTCATTTAGCTTATAAAACATCCAATTTAGACTTAAATACTAAGTGTTTTGTAGGCATGAACCCTAAATTACGAATTTTGCATTGATCAACATCCAACATTTCTCATTCTAATCCACACTTGTTTTACATTTTATCATGCCTAAACTCATCTAAACTTATAAAAATCATTCCTTCAATATCTATTACACATACCCTTCATTTTTCTTATGAAATATGAGTTTAAAAATGATTTTGGTGGTTTTCAAAGTAGGGTTTCCATTTCATCCGAATTTTCAATCTTCATATTTGACAAAGTCCTTCCTTTTTCAATGTTCTTGCCTTATATATGATATCCACTATCTAACATCTCTATACATATACAAGACTACATTTTTGTGATCATCAATGCATGAAATAAAAATAACTCTATGATCATACATGTAAATGAATGTGGGTATCTAAACTTTAGATCTACTAAGTATGATGCATAAATCATGGATCTCATGCATGAACAACAATATATATGCAAGATCACTACTTTACATGCATGAACAAGATGAGATCTTAACAAAAACACATCTAAACTAGATCCATGTCTTGTGATGGCTTGATATTCTTGTCATGTGTTTTCATGTCCCTAGCATGAGCTCATTGGGATTAAATGAGAAAACACACAAGATATAGCTTGCCATTACAAGATTTGGAAGAACAAGCTTAAATCAACATACCAATGGAAGATCAAAGAGAAATGAAGGAGTCTTGAGTGGAAATGTGAGGGAGGGGGAGGGGAAGTGCACGGCACAAGGAAAAAGAAGAGAGGTTTTTCTCTTTTTCAATTTGAAACAAGAAGAAAATGAGAGAGAGAGAGAAAAATTATGTATATATATGAAGTGTATTAGGGTTTAGATAATAAAAATGGAGTAAAATAAATAATTGAGAGGGAAATAGGGGGGGGGGGCGCCGGCCACACTTTGTGTGTGTGTGTGTGTTTTAAAAATTTGATATTTGTAATTTAGTAAATTAAATGTAATAAATGTGATAATTATTTAAGAGACAAAATTTCTTGGAAAAGAAAATTGAAATGAGTAGTTGTAAGGATGTAAGAATAGGGTATGGGTAGTGTGTAGTGTAGGTTGTACTTGTGAATAGTAGACAAGACATCTACTTTACCGGTTGTTCCGAAAACACGGGAAAAGCTATAACTGTAATTTTTATAGCTCGGAAAATTATGAAATTGATATTTTTGGAATCCTTATAAAATTACGGTTCTAATGAATATTCCGGAACATTTTTCTGAATCCGTGGCCGGGGCACGCTTTTCCGTAATTGAGCTCGGGAAGGCCCGGAATTGAAAAATTCCCGAATTTAAAACTTTCAAAGGTTTAAATGTACTTTAAACAATAATTCAAATTCATTTACTTTATAATATTTATTTTATATGAAACCGAAGGAAAGCCGGATTTAGGGTTCCTAGGCTTCACTCACAAGACTCAACTGATCGGATTAGGGTTTCGATTCCAACTCCCGGGGTTTCTAGCTACTGAGAATACCGGGGTTTACAACCTCCCCACCTTAAATAAAGTTTTGTCCTCAAAACGGAACTGACGTACCTTGTCCTTCGAATATCTCGGGGTACTTCTCCGGATTTCATCTTCGCTTCCCAGGTTGCTTCTTCAAAGGCATGATTCCTCCATAACACTTTCACGTAGTGAATGTCTTTGTTTCGTAGCCTTTGAGTTTTCTTATCCAATATCTTCACTGGGTGTTCTCATATGTCAGGTTTTCCTTCAACTGATTGGTTCCAATTCCAAATCCTTTCTGGGTCGGCAACGTATCTTCTCAAAACTGACACATGGAATACATTGTGGATCCCGGACAAATTTGGTGGCAGGGCTAGCCGATATGCTAGATCTCCGACTCTTTCCAGGATTTCGAAGGGTCCAATGTATCTCGGGCTTAACTTCCCTTGTGTACGCATCCTCTTGATACTTTTAATCGGGTTTATCTTCAGGTACATGATCACCACCCTGAATTCAAGCTCTCTTCTTTTCAATCTGCCCAGCTCTTTTGCCGGTCCTGAGCTTCTTTCATTTTCCGCTGAATCAACCTCACTTTATCCGCGGCTTCTTGTACCATTCCGGCCCAATTGCTACCTTTTCCACTTCATCCCAAAACAAGGGGATCTACAACGCCGTCCATACAAAGCTTCATACGGTGGCATCTGGATGGTGGAGTGATAGCTGTTATTGTAGGCAAACTCGATTAGGTGTACATGGCTATCCCAATTCCCTTTGAATTCCAAGGCACACGCTCTCAGCATGTCTTCTAGGGTTTGGATCGTCCGCTCAGACTGTCCATCGGTCTGAGGGTGATAAGCCGTGCTAAATGCAATTTGGTGCCCAAGCTCTTTTGCAAGCTTGTCCAAAACTTGGACACGAATCTCGGGTCTCTATCGGAGATAATCCCTGCAGGTACCATGTAATCTTACGATCTCTCTGATATAGATCTTGGCTAACCTTTCCATTGAGTAGGTCATATTTATGGGTAAGAAATGCGCCGACTTAGTCAATCGGTCCACTACTACCCATATTGCATCACAACCAGATGGAGTCTTGGGAAAACCACACACAAAATCCATGGATATCTGATCCCACTTCCATTCAGGAATGGGTAAGGGCTTTAGCAATCCGCCCGGTCTTTGGTGCTCTACTTTCACCTGTTGGCATACTGGACACTTCATCACATAATCTGCCACATCTCGCTTCATACCATTCCACCAGTAGTCTTCAAATCTGATACATTTTGGTGCCTCCCGGATGCATGGTATATCCAGTTATGTGCTTCACTCATTATTTCCTTTCTCAACTCCTCGTCCTCTGGTACACACAGCCTTCCTTTCATTCGGATCACATCTTCATCATCCACGGCAAAGTCAAGGTACTTTCCTGCTTGGGTTTCCCTTTTTATCCTTTGTATTACCTCGTCATATCTTTGGGCTTCTTTGATTCTCTCTATGAGGGTCGGTTCCAGTGCCAAGTTGGATATCTCAAGCTCAGCGCTTTGACCTATGAACTCGATCCTTAGCTTCTCAAACTCTTTAATCAATTCTCTTTGACTCGTGATCAAGGCGCTACTTCCCCGTGATTCTTCCGACTTAGGGCATCCGCAACCGCATTTACCTTCCCCGGACAGTAATTTATTCCCAGATCATAATCCTTTATTAATTCTAGCCACCTCCTTTGTCTCATGTTTAGCTCCTTTGGTGAACAGGTATTTAAGACTCTTATGATCTGTATATATCTCACACCTCTGTCCGTACAGATAATGTCTCCATAACTTCAAGGCAAAGACGACGGCAGCTAGCTCCAAATCATGCGTAGGATAATTTGTTCATGCGGTCTTAATTGCCGCGAGGCATATGCAATGACCTTCCCCTTGCATCAGAACGCATCCAAGGCCATTCCTTGAGGCGTCACTATGTACCGTGTAGGGCTTTTCTGGGTCTGGTAAAACTAGAATCGGTGCCGAAACCAATCGTCGCTTCAATTCCTGAAAGCTCTGTTCCCTCTTGTCCGTCCAAACAAATTTCTCATTCTTTTGAGTTAGTTGAGTCAGTGGCTTGGCTATCTTAGAGAAATCCTTCACAAACTTGCGATAGTAGCCAGCTAATCCCAAGAAACTCCTTACTTCAGTAACTGTCTGTGGTGGCTTCCAATCCACTACAGCCTTGATCTTTTCGGGGTCAACTGATATCCCATCACCCGTTACTACATGTCCAAGGAATGATATTCTGTCCAACCAAAAATCACATTTGGACAACTTGGCATACAGCTCATTATCCCGTAAGGTTTGCAACGCCAATCGAAGATGCTCCTCGTGTTGCTCTTTGGTCTTTGAATATATGAGGATGTCGTCTATGAAGACTATCACACACTTATCCAAAAGTGGCTTATAGACTCTATTCATCAGGTCCATAAATGCAGCTGGTGCATTAGTCAGTCCAAATGACATTACCAGAACTCGTAGTGTCCATAACGAGTACGAAAAGCCGTCTTAGGTACATCCTCAGGCTTAATCCTCAACTGATGATACCCGAACGTAAATCAATGCGTGAGAACACACAAGCCCCTTGCAGTTGGTCAAACAAATCGTCAATTCTTGGCAAGGGATACCGATTTTTGACAGTCACTTTATTCAACTCCCGGTAGTCAATACACAATCTCATCGATCCGTCCTTCTTCTTCACAAACAAAACGGGTGCGCCCCATGGCGATACACTTGGTCTTATAAATTTCTGATCCAGAAGTTCTTGCAACTGTGTCTTTAGCTCCTTCAACTCAGCCGGTGCCATCCGGTATGGCGCTTTAGATATCGGTTCGGTATTTGGAGCCAAAACAATCTCAAAGTCAATTTCTCTTTTTGGCGGTAATCCCGGCAAAATTTCTGGGAACACATCCAAGTATTCATTCACCACTGGAATATCCTTTTCCTCACGGGTTTCCCCTTCATCCAAGACACCCTCAATCGGTATTATCTCCTCATCCTCCATCATCAACTCAAACGAGCTCAACTCACCCCTTCTTGGGACTAAGGTTCCTCCCACAAATTCTACTTTTTCTCCCGATTGATCATAAAAACATACTGTCCTCTTTGGCAATCCACTATTGCTTTCACTTTACTTAACCAACTCATTCCGAGGATGATTTCGTATTTGTTCATTTCCAACATTATTAAATCACTTTTGGAGTGGTGACCGTGGATTTCCAATGGACAATCTTTTATCAGTTCTCGGGTTGACACAACACTCCCTGTGGGGGTCTTAATCCTCAAGTTAACCGTGGTTGTGGCTATAGGCAATCCAAGTCGGTTGGCCAAACTATAGGTGATGAATGAGTGGGTTGCTCCCGTGTCAAATAAAACATAGGCCTCCACGCTATTCACTCGTATGTGTCCTGAGGTCAATAAACACCCATCACATATGGTCCTTAAAATACTCTTAAGGCTATCCACATAGGGTCTCTACTTCCAGCTTTCCATAACATATTCAATTTCATTTAAACAATAATCCAAATTAAATAACTTAAATTTCAAATTAGGAGGGGTTTCCGCTACTAACCTGTCACCAGGCCGCCATCAGCATTCTCGCTTTGATCCAAAGCTGCCAACTCCACTTCCTCATCTTCGTCTTCTTCCACCATCCATTGGCCTTCCAAATTGTACAGCCTCATCCCATGCATCGCGAAGCTGCCCGACTTCCGCTCTTATTACCAGACCTCATGGGGTTGGTATTACTCGAGGTTCCGAAGGGTCGGGTGGCCACGCTTTTCCGTTGAGAACATTCGGAAGCTAAGTGCCCTTTCTCCTTGCAAATAAAGCAAGTCACTGCCAGCTTCTTCGGGCACGTATAAACCATGTGGCCAGCATCACCACAAAAGTAACATTTTTCCTCAACTGCGGGCATTGCCTAGGCGCATGCGTCCCCTTACATTTCCAGCATGTGACATTAGTCTTGAACTGGGTCGGCTTGCTGCTAGACTCCTCTTTAAACCCTTGGTACGGCCTGTACCTTTTTCCTTTGAACCCTGAGCTTGAGGCATCAAACGGCCTCTTTCCAAATACCCTCTTTTCAGGCTCCTGATATTTCCTTTTTCTAGCCCCTTCAATTACCCGGGCCTTCTCTACCATTTCAGGGTAGGTCCTTACTCCAAACTCTTCCAACTTAATCCGCAACTCCTCATCTAAGCCTCCCAGGAACACTTGCTTCTTCAACTCTTCGCTATCCCTGAAAGACTCAGGTGCATACTGCAGCAAGTGGACGAACTCAGTCTCGTACTGTTCTACCGATCTCCCCTTCTGCTTAACATGGAGGAAATCAGCACTATATTTCACCCTCAAGCTGGAGGGAAAATAATTGTTCAGAAATTCCCGGCGAAAGGTTTCCCAAGTGGCCGGGGAAGTCAAATTTCTTCTCTTGGAGTCCCACCAGACTCGTGCATTATACCTCAGCATATATGTCCCATATTCCAACTGCAGATAAGGTGGAATCTCGTATGCAGCAAAAGAACGCTCAACTTGAGCCAACCAGTCCTCGGCTTCATCCGGTTTACCGAACGCTCCATCAAAATACCGGTTGCTCTTAATAAAGTCCGGTAAGGAGCTTCGGTGGGGTCTCCTGTATGGCGGGGGTGGCGGCAATGGCACATTATAGGAGTGCTCCTCTTGTGGAGCGGTGCCTCTGCAGTCATTTCCCGACGGTCTGCGGGCGGTGGATGTGGTGCCGAATCCCGGGCACTTTGCCCTGGGTGCTGATTCTGAACCGGGTTCTGATTCTGAATGAATGTATTCAGAAGATTGGCCAATTGTCCAATCGCATTTAACACATCACCCTGTTGGTTTTGGGGTGCAGCTCCTTGGGGGTTAGGTTGTGGCATAGCCGGTTGATCGGCTTCGTTTGAATTAGACCCTTGTTCCCGATTCCGAATTCGCCGATTTCGTCTGTTTATACAATGTTTAGTGAATTTTTAGTATCTTTAGTAAGTTTTAAATTTCGAAGGAACAAGATTATTAACAAATTCAAAAATTGCAAGAATCTAATCAAACTCGGAAAGAATGGAATTCATAAATCCATAAAATCATAAGGATAAAAAAAATAAATAATATATAAAAAAAAATTTCACACATAGAGTAGCAAGTCGAAACTTCATAACAATAATGTGAATGAATGAATGTTTATGTGATCTATATGCGGTTGATGTTCTTTATGCCTTATGACTAATATGCATGCTTTTCACAACTCCTTTTCTTTAAAACAAACTTGACCTTTTCATTACTTTAGTGAGCCATACAACAATATTACATCAAGATTTGGTCCCCAAAATTTGGCTACTAAGTTCCAATTTCGATTCTAGACAACTTACCTATTTCTGGGAACATGACAAAATACAAGGAAAAAGGAACAATAAAATGCTAACTATCCTGAGATCCTAAGGCAAATTGGCATCCCGCATTGCCTGCTACAAAAATAAGAAAATCAGGACTCCTCTTGGACTTCATGGGTTAGCTAACATCCCGGTCTCTACTCATCACTAGAGTCATCGGGGGTCGGGCTAGGAGGTCGTCTCCTGCTGGTAGAACCACCATCGTCCTGTCGGACGAACAAGCTAAGATACTCCCTCGTGGTCATCCTCCGCTTCCTAGCGGGTCGGACTAGAGGCTCTTGATCTTCACTTTCTTCTTCTTCTTCAGTTCCTTGCCCCTCCTGCGGGCTTACTTCTTCCTCCTCACCTCCTACCTCGGGCTCACCTAGTCGGTTCACCTCTACTTCAGGCTCTCTCACAGGCTCTTCTGCCACATTTTCAGCTTCCATAGGCACTGGGGCCTCCGGTTCCACTACTGCTAGGTCAAGCACAGGTGGGTTCTCACCCTCAATATACACATCTCTCCATACCCTGGGATCTACCTCGGGTTCTACCCTCCCACTATCCGGTATATCCAACATCCGGTTAAAATCCCATATAATTTGATCGGGTTCTGGGTTTACCTGCATTTCTGGTTCAACAGGCGGGGTGGGGTCCTAGGTACCTCATTCTCTTCCCAGTTAGGATCCTCCTCAGGTCCTCTTCCTCTTCTTCATCCTCTCCAATCACAGGTGCCCCATTCAATTGCATACCTATATCAATAGCTGGAGGTGGAGCTATCACTCGGGGTGGAAGGATATCTAAGTAGATCGCATGCCAGGTGATGTGATTCCATGCGTCTGCTAAATTCCAGTCAGGATGATCATACAAGTTATCATGGGCATACACATATAGAGGTCCTATGGGGATCCATACTCTAAAATCTGGAGGGGTTCGGGTTCCTCCACCCTTCAGAATAAAAGTAGCTTCCCTAGTCATGGGCTCACGCCCATAATCAACCATGATCCTCTCTAAAGTATAAATTGTCTCCAATTTTGTCCAGCTCCTTCTTCCCATGGGATCATACCTCAATCGATCCACTACTGAGGCCCATCTGGTATATCTCAGTCCATCCTTCCATAACTTGTACATCTCCCCTATAGTCCGGGGATGTCTGGCTAAAGCAAAATCTTCACACAGTTCTCTTAGCCTCAACCTATATTCTACCATTGTCTCATCATTTCTCTTCGTGAAATTCCTGGCCCTCTCCCTGGTCTCACCCAGGGAGACCTACATCAAAACAATACTCCTAATCAGACTTAGCAAGAAAACGTTTAACTCCATTTAACCTATTAATTAGGTTTCTAAGTCCGGTTTCTTTTAATTCTATTGTCTTGCTTTATAACCTAGGCTCTGATACCAACTTAAACTGTCACGCCCCGTAGGGTATCCTAAACGTAACAGCCCGCCACATACTAAGTAAGACTCTCGAGTTCTCTACCCGAGCCCTTCGGGAGTCTTAATTAGATGTAAAGCGTTCCTTTACGACAATAGAATACTTCACAAATGGAGTTAAACAGTTTAGCGTGGCATTCATAGCCATAGATAATAAATCAAAACGCATAATTTAAGTTTACAAAATCTAAGGGGCATTCCCCCGCAAAATAATAACAAGTCCATTACAGTCATCCAGAGTCCTTAGTTTCCAATGGAAGTCTATACAAAAAGAATGGATTAAACTTCTACGGGAAACTCCTATCTCCGGTACCTGTGCTGTGGCTTGCCTCGGCCTAAGCCATATAAATCGTGCTGCAAGATAAAACTATGGGGGTAAGCTAACTAGCTTAGTGAGTAATAACTTCCATAACACAATTAAATACAATCATTCAAGCAAGTGATTATTCAAGCAAGTGTATGCACAACAAATGATCAACAAACATATGACCAACCGGAAATCATATGTGGATGGACTTGCGCCCTCCATCCCGGGTTAGCAGATTAACGAATCCTGCGGTACGACGCCGTTTAAGCTCACGGTCAACTAACAATTCGTTTTATGGATCACGATTAACCAACATTCGTTTTATGGATCACGATTAACCAACATTCGTTTTATGGATCACGAAAAACCAACCAATGCAAATGCTCCAACCCCATCGTGATATGAATGGATTCAATTTACATTTGAAACCGAATATTCATTAATTCAATTCTTTCAAGTGACCAACAAGTATTTGCAGACATTCATCATAGGATAACTAATCAGTCAATAGCTTAACACCCGGTTTCGATATTCCTTACTTCCATTCACATATCAACAGTAACAACATATATAATCCCATATACCCCATCATGCATATACAATTTCTTTTATCTTTGCCTACACCACTAGTGCCACTACATTACAATCACATTCATTAATTGAGAGTGGAAGTAAAACTCACTCGGCCATTGGACGCCAAATTCCTAGTAGTAGTCGGAAGGTAGAGTGTCGTCCTGCTCGGGATCACCTACCAAGCAAGAATAATCCTAATGAGACTTTCATTATGTAACTAAATCAAGCTATACATCTAAACTATATGATTCGGATTTCTCGCTATTTGCGGAAGTTCCGACTTAAAACGGCCATAACTTGGTCATTTTAACTCGAATTTCGCAAATTTTATATCGATCTCTATCTACTTCGAAAGATCTATCTATTTCTAATATTATCAAGTTTTGAAAATAGTAAGGTCACGGAACAGTGGGATCAGATCTGTTCCGCAATGTTCCAATCTCAAAAATTTGTTTTGCTTTTGATAAGAAATGTTCCTAGTGATGATTCATGCATGAATGATATGGGAATGAATTACTAATATGAATGCCATGTGATGAACTTAATATATGCATGGTCATAATAATTTTTGTGATAATAAACTCTTATGAACTCTTAAGTGTTGGAAAGTTCCCATAAAGATTATCTCTAAGAAGCTATTTTTCCACATTATACTCCTTAGGGTTTCTTTGGCTTTTAATCTTGTAATCCACTTATTTAACTAAAAATAAGTTCTCAAAGTCTATATTAATCATGGCCTCCATTCATGCATAAAAATTCCCATTTTTCATTTGGTAAACATGTCTTTGAACTAGCTTTTTGTAAAAATCCGAATTTTCTAAATTTCATTTTCTTGCATTTTTCTTAAGGAAAACTTGTCTAATGCATTAAAAATTGAAGCTCCAATATTATATTATCTAAGGACTTCATTTAGCTTATAAAACATCCAATTTAGACTTAAATACTAAGTGTTTTGTAGGCATGACCTAATTACGAATTTGACTATTGATCAACATTCCAACATTTTTTCCTTCTAACTCACTTCACTTGTTTTCATTTTTATCATGCCTAAACTCATCTAAACTTATGAAAATAATTCCTTCAATGCCTATTACACATACCCTTCATTTTTCTTATGAAATATGAGTTTAAAAATGATTTTGGTGTTTTCAAGTAGGGTTTCCATTTCATCCGAATTTTCAACATTTCATATTTGACAAAGTCCTTCCTTTTTCAATGTTCTTGCCTTCTATATATGATTATCCACTATCTAACATCTATACATATAAAAGACTACATTTTTGTGATCATCAATGCATGAAATAAAAATAACTCTATGATCATACATGTAAATGAAATGTGTCTAAACTTTAGATCTACTAAGTATGATGCATAAATCATGGATCTCATGGCATGAACAACAATATATATGCAAGATCACTACTTTACATGCATGAACAAGATGAGATCTTAACAAACACATCTAAACATTAGATCCATGTCTTGTGATGGCTTGATATTCTTGTTCATGTGTTTTCATGTCCCTAGCATGAGCTCATTGGGATTAAATGAGAAAACACACAAGATATAGCTTTGCCATTACAAGATTAGGAAGAACAAAGCTTAAATCAACATACCAAAGGAAGTCAAAGGAGAAAAGAAGGAGTCTAGAGTGGAAAAATGTGAGAGAGGGGAAGGGGAAGTGCACGGCACAAAAGGGAAAAAAGAAGAGAGGTTTTCTCTTTTTCAATTTGAAACAAGAAGAAAAATGAAGAGAGAGAGAAAAATTATGTATATACATGAAGTGTAATT